>JAQFVV010000247.1:1423024-1565268 GCA_028023455.1 Epiperipatus broadwayi
TAGATTTTTTTTTGATTAGTAATAATTTTTGTTAAACGCAAATGCATAGTTAAAATTGTCATTCTTATTTTTTTTTATCTAATGTTAATAAATGTGATATATAGATTTACTTTAATCTAGATAGATTAAAAGAATTCCAAAAGTATAAGCTAAAAGAAAAATATTTTACATTAATAATTGATGGAAGAAACAATGCTAAAAAAAAAAGAGAACTTTGTAACTTAAATTTAAGAGAGAGTGTATAAGATTATTATCTTATACGCTGATAAAGATAAAGAGTGCTACAGAAGTTCCAAAAATGATGCCATATAAAAAGGAGATGACAACTTCAATCTGGGTCTTCTCTTTACTTCTAGTTACGTCTCTGAAAGCTGGGAGGGGTTTCACAGCAATCCTCTGTAAAGAAATATACTTCACACAGGAAGGCCTTTGCTGTACCAGCTGGTTGCGCAAGCATGGAACGTGGGACTTGTGAAGACCGCTTTTTGCAATAAAAGGGTCATTACAACCGTGCCTTTTCTCCAGCCAACAGAACGAACAATAATGGAAGACGTCAGGAGAGACTAATGAAATTCTCATGATCTGGGATCCCATAAACTGCATAGTCCTTACCGTAAGTTAAGAATAAATTTTTCCTGATAGTGACCTGGAAAGTTTGCAAACAATATTTTATTCAGGCTAGGGACTACCATCCTGATATAGACTTTCTTTTATCTAAGGGACTTTCTTTATAAAGAATTTTATACAAGATCTTTGGAACATTATTAAATTGCGTTCATTATTTAATCTAACTGTTTTTTTTAATCGATTCATTATCTGGATTAGCATGTGTGTACTTCCTCTGTGTCAGTTAATTCGTAATTTAACTTATAAATATTTTAGTTTGTTAGAATAAAAGAGATTATACTTTTATCAACCTTTTTCATTGTGCGTTATTAATAATGGTTATTATTCTTTTTAGTATTAAAGTTATTATTAGTTTAATAAGATTTAAAAGTATTCACTTACATAATATGGTTTAATAAGCCTAGTAAATAATAACTTATAATTCTAGTTTACCGTAAAATTACCTATTCTTAAAATTTAAGAATTAATAGATTTAAAAATATTTTATTTTATTTTTATTTGCGAGACATGCTGGCGACAGATATCAGCGGTCTTTTTAGAATAAAAAGACCTGGCGCCTATCAAATAAAATTTAAAAGCGATTCACTGTTAGCATAATTCTCAACCATCAATAGGCAAAGTTTGATCAGGAAATATACTGAACCCTAGAAATAATTATATCTAGATTTGGTATATACAGTATTCTTGTATTCAAAGATTACAGATTCAACCTGAATTCTGCTCATCCCTATTCTGCATATTTAAATGGACATATTAAGGTTATATATATATATATATATATATAGTCAGAGTGACTTTTAAGTCAATATGGGTATGATAACAATATTGGCATCATCATCTGAATGATAAGATGTCGAGTCTTATTTGAAAGAGTTTTAGACTGTACTTTAGAAGAACTACTCCTCAAGTTGCTTCATAAATCAAAGGAAAGTGATATAAGAACTTGTCTGCAATGGCTTGCAGACCAAACATGGAGCCAACTGAAGCTTTAAGGATATCCATTGCTCCATAATGTATTAAACTGTTCTTTGCAAAGCATTTGCATAGCCATTATGGGTTTTCTCAATAGCGCCATACGTTGTTTTTGGTTTCTACTGTATTTTAATTAATTTGTTAATTTTTATTGATGGACCATCTCTACAAACACTTTTGATTTATAATTGATGTAAACAAAATTGAGGTCCATATGACCTAAATCTGGTCAAAAGGTATGTTTGTTTTTCCAATTATGTTGACCCACAACATAAATTTCATCATTGATTGTTTATATTATACTTTATATCCTGGAGGCTTTATATTGTGAGCCCATATAATCTTTACTAGTTATGTATAATGTAATGCTATGTTGTTTACATTCGTTAGACATTATAAATTTAGTATAATATGCATTCAGTCTTTAAGTTGCACATTTTTAGCCTGGTTTGTCTAGTCTTTGTAACTCTAGATAAACCATATAAATTAAATTCATTTGCAATCTGTAACCTATTTATATTGTACTTCATATCATGTCAGGTTTGCTTTATTCATAACTATCACATCAGTTTAAAACTGTTATCTTAGTAGGCTTTATTGGAAGAGCCACTATAGTGTTGACAAGTTATTTTTATCTAATGCCATTTTGGTTAATCTCGTTAACAATTCTTTATTTAGTATAATATGTTTCAATTCCTTATAAATTATACATGCAATTAGTCTATGCTTTGTAAATCTGGATTAACTATTTGCACTATACTCGATTGCCAATTGTATTTCTGTATAACCTTCTGTTTTTGATTTATAGTGTAAATAAAGTTTATTTTTGGAATAATAATAACAAGAATTTTGAGCATTTCATTATCAGATTTGCACTGATATGCATGGCTGAAGAGTTGAAGGATGGAGAAAATTGAAGGCTGTCTATTAAAGTTTGAGGATTTTCTATCTTAATATAAACAAAGCACTGATTATATATATATATATATATATATATTATAACCCTTTGGTTTATACCATCTAAACCAAATACGATAAACTTAAGTAATGATGGAAAAATTTTTTTTTTAGATAAAGAAAAGTTAAAGTTTTGGCTTGAGAAAGTAATGGCTATATAGATTACAAGTAACAGATATAGAGACAGTTTGTGTGTTTGTCTGCAAGGTATTACTAAAGAGTTGCTGAGAAGTAAGAGTGAATCATTTTGTCAGTAGCTTTAGTTAACGGAGAATAGGTTTACAGTTATAGGAGATTGTGGTAGATATTTATGGTTATGATTATCTAAAAATTATAAATTTATATACTTGAAATTATAAGCAATTGTGAGAGATATTTTGTTCTCATAATCTAAACAATCAGTTTTGTGTTTGATAGTCTGTACAGTGTGTGTGTGTGTAATGCAGACATATGGGTTGATTTTTTTCTCTTTCCTTTAAAGAAACTGAAATAATTTTTTCTTTAAATTATTAAAAATGTAAATCTAAATAAGAAATTATTTAGATGGAATGACTGTCGTCTTTGTTTGACCAAAACAAGTGTTAGCAAGCTTATGTTTTAATTATACCGTCTTTAAAACTAAATTTCATAAATTAACCAGAGACATGTTAATTAAAAAGATCTGGTTTAAGATCAAAGAGAAACGATTAGGAAGGATAACACCTTGGTGAGAGTAATGGCTCTGAATGGAAATTGTTTTATGACTAGACTTGGGAAGAAATCACTGGGGGAGGGGGTAACAGACTTTCTTTTTTCTTTTAAAAACTATAAAAACTAAAAGAACAAAGGAGGGGAGGAAGAAAAAAAAGAAACTTTTGCTGATTGAAACTAAGCTAGCTAACTAAAACTAAAATTCATATCTAAAAGTATATATTTTGTAAGTTTTTAAAAATTTTCTATACAATTTTAATAATGAAATCAAATTGCATAATAGACCAAAATATGAAGTTCTAATTCAAGAATCATGGTGCATATCTCTGTCTTCTCAAGATTAATCATGAAGAGGTCAACTTTTGATAAGTTATTGTCTGCTCAAATTTTATCCAATCTACTTATAAAATCTCCTATAAGGAGAAAATGGTCAAATTTCTTCTATCAAATTAAAAGATCAATTCCATTTATATGGCTATTTAAGATTCGTTTAAAGAATTACAACGATCTTCTGTTATAATATTTTGAAAATAAAGTTTATTCATGTTAGTAATCAGAAGCTGCATATTGCCATAATTTGAACCTTTAAATATCTACAATCAAAGAAAAGAAGAAAGGAGAACAAAGTGAATCCAATCTCAGGAAGAATCGTCAAGTGGAAGGTAACAGCAGAACTTTTAAATTTATTAACTATACTGTATCTACATTCTGATTTAAATATCTACAAATTTTAAAGTAACTAACTATCTACGTTTTATATCGATCTTAATTCAAATGACTGTCTGTGCGTTTTTAAGTAAAGTTAACTGTCTGAGGTGCAATTGATAGCTATCTCAAGTAAAATGAACCAAATATAGTAATTAATTAATGAACTGTGGAAGAAAAGAGAAATTTAGAGAGACTGTCTGTAATACTGATATTTATTCTTCATTTATTTCATTAATATAATATGTCATTTATCATTTTTTGTTTATATGCTATGTAACACTCTGATCACTAGATTATTTAATTTAATATTTTTTTTATGTTTAAAATGTGAAGGAAAGAAAAAAAATGATTTTGATACCATTTGAATATAGATGCTCACATAAATTTAGACTTAAAAGTAAAGAGAGAAATGATATAAATATTTTATTACTCTTAACAAAATTTTAATTATGCTTAATAGTAAATAATGAAGAGTGAGAGGATGGTCATAAAACCCATTATTATGCTGTGAGTGTTGATCTGTTATTGATATAGATATTAGGTATGTTATTGGCTTGACCGGTTAAAATTAAAATAATTCATCTATGTATTGATTTGAGATCCGGTTAGTCTTGTCATTATCTAGACTAGAATCGATGTATGTGTGGGCAGATTTAGAGTTATAAATGCTTATCATTACTAATGAAAGTAATCCTACCACCCAATGGATGAGAAATGGTTGTCTCCAGATTTATAGATACCATAGCAGTTAGAGGACTAAGTTTCCATTTATTTATTAAGATAGGGAATCAGTAATAAAGTTACTGTTTAAGTACAGAAAATGTTGCAAGCCAATATAGGGAATAAGTGTCTAAGACAAGCTCTTTACACAATTCTGGATCTTAGGATAGATCTCTCCCTGGCTCAAGCAAATCGTTTAAGTTTAAAGTCGATACTGTTGTAGTTGTTATATTTCCCTTATCGAGTTATAGACGCTGTATGGTAATGTGGTGTGAAGAGAGTTTTTCTTATCTGAGACATACCAATGTTGCCTGGAAAGGATAAGGATTCAGTCAGATATATATGTATGAGGAAGATGACAAGGATTTTAAGTAATAAACTAACCGATCTATATTGATTTTTTTTGAATGATGGTAAATTGAGGTCGTCAAGCTGGGTGGGCATACCGAACTAGTTACGATATATACAGTCAAAACGTAAAGATCTGACAAGCATGAATGTGAAACTGTGGGTTTTGAATTTAAACCCGTTTGTAAGATTTAGTAGGGTAAATTTTGTGACGTATAATCCTTCTTCATTGGAAATGTGAAAATTATTACTTAATAAAATGATTTAAATTTTCAAATTATTTCACATTGCTGGTTAAGATAATTGAAACGAATATAATATTTTGGAATACTCCAATAGACAATGTTTACGATAAAAGGAGGGGGAGGTAGAGATTTGTAGGTTTTCTTCTCTCTCAAGCTAAGATTTCTTAAAGCTAAAATATACGAAATTCTGTTTCCAGCGTCTGTATTTATGATTGTTATTAATCATTTATAATAAATGAATGGGTCA
Organism: Epiperipatus broadwayi; assembly: GCA_028023455.1. Classification (NCBI taxonomy): domain Eukaryota; kingdom Metazoa; phylum Onychophora; class Udeonychophora; order Euonychophora; family Peripatidae; genus Epiperipatus; species Epiperipatus broadwayi. Next base: position 1,428,539 of record JAQFVV010000247.1, read on the forward strand.
AAACCAAAAGTGAGTCATCCAAGAAATTAGTTAACTCAAACATAGATCAGAAGCATATATTTGTGGAACAATATTACAATTTAGTGTGTTTTATTTTAATTTTATATTTATTATTTCATGTAATAAAGTTTTATTATTGTTATAAGATTACATTGTGTTTTGTGTTTTGGTGTTTCAAATATCTCCAGAATCCGTATATCCAGCACCTATATTTAAGGTAATATGAGTTATATTTTAAATTTAGTTAATTGTTTTATAATGATGCTTTGTTTCCAAAATCGATTTGCAGTAGTTATTATTATTTTGTTTTCATATTCGATTCACATGGTCAATTTGACATTAATACTTTATTTTCCTTATTGATTTACAATAGTAATTTAATACTGCCATATTTGAGTAATATAATTCATTTTATATAAGTCATTTTATAGACTTCAGTTTATATAATTTATTGTTATGATTAATTTGCTTAATCTAGTTTACGGTTATTTCCGTAATTTACTTTCATAAGTAAAATTTAATTAATTATCTGAATCATGTCCATGGTTTACTTCCATAGTTTATTTCAGCAAAATAAAATGTATTAAGGTTATCAATTAAAGATAAATTAGAAATAACAGAATAAAATGACAGGGAATAGTTAAATTAAGTTGATCAATTTAAATTTTGATTCATTGTAATGTGTTGAATGCTGGCAGCAGACATAAAATCCCTTTCCTGCTCTCAGGTGTTCAGAGTGATTCCCACTATTGAACTTTTATTAAAATTTATTTGGCAGATATGGGATCATATCCATTGCAATGTAATCATTTATATGGGCACCTCTTGATAGATCTAGACCTTGAGAAAGAGCAATTCAATTTTGATCTCAGAGCTAGTTTGGAAGTCAAGTAGCTTAGTATAACAACATTATTATACTGTACTAAATTATTCCATTATTATAAATAGGGACCATGAATTTATAGTTGATCTAAGTATATATGTGAGAGAGAAATAAGAATAAGAACTCTCTGATTAGAGAACATAACACAGACATTCCGTGTTATATAATTGTAGCTATTGAATATAGATTATGAGTTCTTTGCATTTATTACAGAGTTATCTCCAGTCAGATAGAAATGAGAGCTGGTTACAATTTATAGCTGCAATTTGGCGCCCCCGGTATACATTTGATCCTAAATATATAAATTTTAACTGACTAGCTACTTGATATAAATGAGAGTTTTATTAAGATTAAACAAGTGAAAAGTGCACAGAGTAAGGTTAAAATCTAGCACTGCAGATGAGGTTACAATATATATGAAAAACAAAAAACCACAAGTTAAAACTTGCTGATGCTTGTATTTATGACAATAGATGGCATTCTATCAAAAACACTGTCAAGCATAGTTTTTTGTTTACATAAATGTCAGAACAAGCATTCACTATCTCTAACTTTAATTTTCACCTTCAGATCATGATTTCAAGCTATTTGCTATCATCAGTAAAGGAAAGTAATAAGAAAATAGATCTAAACACAAACTCTGAGCGTTTATGAAACAGTTTCTATTCAGCTTCCAAGTGTGAATCTTTTAGACACGTAATGTCTTCAACCTCAGCATAGCAAGCCAGATAGCTACATGGGTCTGATCTCAGTTCAGAATCACCACATAGTAGAAGCCTCTGCAATATATATCATTGCAAGAAAGACCTCAAAGGTACATTTGTGAAAAACAAAAAAAACACAAGTTAAAACTTGCTAACGCTTGTATTTATGACAATAGATGGTGTTCTACCAAAAACATCATCAAGCGTAGTTTTTTGTTTACATAAATGTAGGAGCAAGCATTCACTATCTCTAACTTTAATTTCCACCTTCAGATCATGATTTCAAGCTATTTGCTATCGTCAGTGAAGGACAGGAATAAGAAACTAGATCTAAACACAAACTCTGAGTGTTTATGAAACAGTTTCTATTCAGCTTGCAAGCGTGAATCTTTTAGACACGTAATGTCTTCAAACTCAGCATAGCAAGCCAGATAGCTACATGGGTCTGATATGTATATATATATATGAGCGGGGAGATCATATCCAAACCAACTGATGACTGATTCAGCACAAAATATGTATTTCATATGTATCAATTATATAAGATGGAGAGACTGTGTTCAAACCCCTTAAATAACATAATCCTTTAGTAAATAGATGATAAATTTGAAAATATAATCATTACCATTTAAGGATTTAATTGCCATTTATTTACAGTATATTATCTGTTATAATATGTACTATTATTGTTTATACAATAAATGTAAAAATAAACTTTCAGTATAATTAGTTACATTAATTTTTAACCTTAAATGAGTTAGTTGTATTATTTTATACTCAACTCCCATAGTGAGAATGTCATTATTCTTTATATAATGCCTATTAATATTTTCTGAATAGCAATATACTGATTTATATTAATGAAAGATTTTTAGTTTTAAAGGTTTCTCTTTAAATCAACTGTTGAGATTAAGTAAGAATTTCATTAACATTTTACTAGTAAAACAGATTTCAACGACTTCTTTCTACTTTTATGGAGTAAATAAGCAATAGCTATTTATGTAACAATCTGCAAACAACATATTCTAATATGTGAAAAAAATTTATCACATAGAGACCAGATTTTCTCTTAAATTTCTGTTTACAGATGGTACATCATGAAAACAATCAAAACTATTAATATAAATTCTGGGAATATTGTGAGGGATAGCACATAGAATTATATATTTGAGAATTAGGTTGCCAAATGAAATGCTGATATTGTCTTGAAAATCATAAAATACCTCAAGTGCCAGATATAATGTATATAAAAAATATATATATTTCTATCTAGAAAATACAATAAAATTACTTCAACTTAAAATTAAGAGTATATTAAAATCCAAAATGATTTTCTGTAAAGTAAATGTTCAGCACAATTCTGATGTTACAACACTTCATGACACTCATTCCTGGATTTACATTGTTTTTGGATAGAATGCTTACTAAATACAGTATGGCTATTTTTGTTCTAACTGCTTTGTAAATCATACAATTTCTACTGAAATCAGCTCAAATTATAATGCAATTACCATATAGATACATAACATGTATATATGCATTGTTTACAGATCTTTTAATATAAATTTCCTCTTCTTGCAAAACTTTATATTCTTCTGCATTTTTAGGAGATTTCAATTTTCAGAGTATTCTTTGGTGGAATACAAATGAGGATCAAGCATATTGCCAATTATTAGAATGATTAACTTAAATAACATGCACTTGCTATTTGCAATGGTAAGGAAAGAGGAACCTTCCATTTAAGCAATAGTTAACACAACAAATGGTTGAATTTATATTTATTCTGGCAAAAGGTGGTTCACTATTATCATCTGAACTACTGATATTAGATCATCATTTCATAGCCAACAAAAACCATGCAAAATTATTCTTAAAATCTACATTCCTATAGTTGAAAGTTATCCTTTTCTGAAATGAAATTTAAGGAAAGATGATTGGTTTAGTGTACTGGACATCTTGAACAAAATGTAAATAAATTGTCTTCAATTTCTTCTTGCTATGATAAACTTTAACCATCTCATATTAATGGCTGCTAAAGAGTTCATTCCTTATGATTACTGAAAACAATTGATTCAAAATTGGAATAAAACACTAGTGCTCTTTTATAGTTAATATTAATCCAGTAAATCACTAGATGGCGCTATTAAAAAAGGGAAAAACTATGGAAAAGCAAACAGTTACTTATTAAAAAACCTAGTTACTTTTATATAAGCTTGGTGATTCAAAAAAGCATCTTTAAAAAAACTAGTATAATTACTGCTGCCAATCTTACATAACAGAGTTCAAAACCCAAGATTCATAATAATAAAAACCACCATTGGATCAAAACTGCACCTTTTTTTTTCACAATATCCTCTAATATCAATTTAGTAAAACTAATAAATACTGATGAAGTTGAACTTGGTCTTTATTATCTTAAAACCAGAAAATGTTTCAGGAGCAGATAATATATTTCAGAAATATCTAAAATATTTAGGACCTAAAGCCAAAGATATTATTTATGCAAAAACTATTCAAAAACATTGGTGTAAAAGCAATACTATAGCAATCTTAAAAACAAATAAACTGAACAATGATCAAAAAATGTTTATATGTTCCTTACAAGGTATCTGAAAAAATCACATTATCAAGAATTTTGACAATACTTAAGAGATATCTATCTGTAGAAAATACTAAATTTTGGCCAAAAAGAATTTGCTCTTAAACAACCTTTATTTTTAATAATTCTCGTTGAAAAAGTATTTCAAAATAAATTAAAAACTGATTCTATTCTTATTAATTTAACCCCAGCTAATGATTCTGTTTAGTGAAATGATCTTCCAAAAGTTTCTAAAATTCTTAAATACAGGAAAACAAAATTCTCTAAATTTGAAAAATTGAAATAACACTAAATGGTATAGGTATAGTACATATAAAATTTTATTGAATGGTATACCACATAATTTAGTCCTCTTATCTATTTGTTTAATATATTCATCAATAATCTTTCAGTTGCAGAATTGCTGCAGTTTCACAAAAGAGATTATTTCCAGAAAGGGGATTCTCTCAATAATGATATTAAAATTCTGGATATTTTTGAAAAAGATAGTGGTTAACATAAACAGTACACTTAACTTTTCATGCAAATGGCAGGAAAATATTTTTCATCAGATTATAAAATTTTAAAACAATGTACTGAAAGGCAATCATTTAAAATTAACTTTGAATTATAGTCTAACTTGTTTTTTCTTATTTATTTGTAGAAATAACCCTTTTTCAAAAAATGGATTGCCCTACTTAGCATTATGTTGCCAGTGCTTTATGGATAATTTTCTTAGTACTAAAATATTCTATTGGTAAATACTTCACTTCTTTTTTTTTTTTTTTGGAGAAAACATGTTCATACTAAACTTCTGGAATATTATTAGTAAAATATATTGGTAGGTATCAAAAAAGATATTACCTCACAAAAAATATATTAAAAAGTAATAATAAGTTATTACCTATAAAGGAATATGTAGTTTTGGTATCTAAGACTTGTCTCAAATAAAAATCCCTTTTCTGGTCATTTAACCAAAAATAGATGGCAAAAAATATAATAAGTCCGGAAGAAAATAACTAATCAATGATAACACATAAAAATGGATTCCAAACTATTTTTTAGGATCATTAGTAACACCATCTAGATTTGATTTTTTTAAACATTACTGAAGTCCATGTCAGAACTGGAGAACTTAATATCACTAATGAAGTTCTATCGGTGTCTTTATGATATTTTGTTGACAGTTAATTTGTGTAAAAAATTCATATGCTAAATAATTAATTCAAGTTTGATTATATATCATATTAAAAGTTTTTGAATTAGTATATTTGATTTTTACAGTTTCTTCATACCTACTTTTAGTTTAAAATATATTAAGTAAAAAAATAAAAAAATATCACTTAAATTTATTAATATTACATACACATCCATTTGTATAAGTGTATCATCTTTCAATCAGCCACTTTTTTCACCTTGTGCACTCTTTGTATCATAGGTTGATCTTTCTCTTTTTATTACTGTATTAGTTTTGTATAACTGCATTATTTTAATCTTTGCTATTTTTTTATATGTACACTTTAAAAATTAAATTATATTTTAATGTTTATATATGACATGTATATAATATAGATTTTGCTATTTTTCATATTTTTTAGTTATTCACAAAAAGATTTGGAACTACAGCTTTTTTTGTCAATTTTTCACACATTTTAATATTCTTTTGTGTTTGAACACATATGTTCACATATCCTTTAAAACATTATATATATATAATCTCTTAAGATATTATTTTTAGTGAAATAATTATATGGAAACTTAAGTTGTGTTTTGAAATTGTCTTTTTTGATATCATTTGCATATTCAAAGATGAAAATGGAACTTAATATAAATTTTATTATAAAAAAAATAGTATGTTTTTGTAAGTCTAAACTTAAAAACCATTTATTTTGTATAAAAGTAATGTTAACTTTTGTTTTTATTTTTAACAATTCGTTTTTTTGTTTTTTTTGTTTTGTTGTTGTTGTTTTTTTTAAAAAGTTATGTTATAAATTTATTTTTTTCAATAATTTTTATTAGTCATTCATTAGATTAGATCAGCCAATAATAAATAATTACACTATAGAAATATTATTCATTATTATTTTCAAATTTGAATAATTTTGACCTAACATCCAAAAATTAAAGAAAAAAATTAATGTTATCACAAGTTAAACTAATAAAATATCACGTGACTCTATCACATGATAGCTTATATATTGCTACTATAGTAGCATAAATTTCCTCTATCTCTATGACACTTACTGTAAGCTTTAGTAAGTAATAATAGATGCTAGATGATAGTGCTTATTAAATCCATGTCCTGTGCTTTCCTATTCAATATTCCCAAAGTAGCTTATAGTTTTCATGAATAAAAAGCTTTTGATTTTGAATCAGTGCATCTGGACATTTAGGACCTAAGGCATCCTTCTTCCAGCACCTATTTTTTGCTTCTCTGTTATACTATCAAACTATTAGCTCAAACTAAAAAGCATATAAATGTTTTCAGTCTAAATCTAAAGGTGCAGCTGCACTAGTCCAAGATTTAAAGTTCACCACTGTGAAAGCCATAATCTTGAAACAGTAGTCTTGGATAATGGATAGAATAGCACAGGATAGAGATTTAATATTATCATCTGGTATCTATTATGTCTTACTAACACAATAAATGGCATAGAGTTGGGTAAAAAGTTATGCTGCTAAAATTTATCACCTATTATTTGCAATTGAAAGATTTATATACAAATTTATCTAAAAAAATTGAATATTATGAAAAATATATTTTCTTGTAACTTTATTACTGTTCCAATTGGATATTTCATTGTTTGTTTTTTCGTCCTACTTAATTTTCTTCTTTGGCATAATAATCTTATTTCGAGTTGTTCTTTTAGACATTATCATATGGATTTTTTTGATAGCTAATAGTTGCTTCTTAAATAGTTGTTTATCAAAAAAAATAGTCTAGTTTTCAAATGAAGGCATTCACTTTTCATATTAAAGCAATTTACTATAGAAATAATGTCATCAAATCATTCTTTTATAAACACTAAACATTGACATTAAATTTTATTTGCTAAAATTCTTAAAATTTATATATCATCATTGAGAAATCACTATCTCTAATTAAAGAAGGGCTTGTCTAATATATGAGTAAATATTAAACAAATAATAAAAACATGTGTAAGAGATTGTGATCCAACCAATTGTTGAATACAGATTCAACATAAAATACTTCATTGGGATCACTTACTTTTTTCAAATATATTTATTAATATGTTTAAAGAATGTGTGCTTGAATGAAAGTTTAAATATATATAAAAACATTTGTAAAGAAGTTGTATGCACATTTTTTTTCTGTTTGTATGTACTTATATAAACTTTTTTAATAGTTTGTACTTAAAACTTTTTTTTTCTGTCGGAATTAATGCATTTTTGCCCCTTAAGGTTTGAACAATAATTCTCTTGTTTGTTTGGTTTTATTTGCTTATCAATTATTATTATTTAATGAGTAATCGTTTTAATCTTACTTCTCAAAACAAAACAGCTATTTCAAAGATTGAAATTTATTATAACTGCATCAAGTTTTCTTTATCTAACCTATCCTTTGCTGATATGTGTACATTATTAGTTTTTTAAGACCATTCAAATACTTTTATTTCAGTTTTTGAAAAAGGATTTTAACAGTTTGATTTAATAGCTTTTTCTATCAGCTCATATCACAGACTAAAGGATTATTTAACACAGACTGCTAAGTCCGTTTTCAAATGGTAACAAAAACAAAGCAATAGTCATCAATCGAAGAAGTGATAGTCAAAAAAAAAAATCCTTTTAAAATGTTTTTATTTTTAAAAGCACTATTAAAAATCATATGATAGTGTATTTGACAAAATAATAATAGTAAAGTATTAATATTACTTTTAATATAGTTTTTATTAATGTGCACAAACGCTAATTATTGTGAAACATTAAAACTAATTAAAAATATCTTTTAATATTTTTTTATATATTGTAGTTAGATATGAAAAGTTAGCGTATTTTGTTGTAATTGCTTTTGTAAAAAAGACATAGATAAACCATCTGATGAATTCTCATAGGAGCATGAAACCTCCTTTACCAGAATAGCAAGGGTTTTGGAATTGCTTTATTTTATAATTTCACCATTTGCTTTATAATTAGTACACCAACACTTAGTTGACCAACTAATTTGAGACTTTTTACTTTTTGCTAATTAATAGCTAGATATCCACTTACTAACAAATCATAGATTGCTGCTATTTTTCTATAGACTGGTTGCCTAAAAAAAAATATGAGCCTAATTTTGATCTGAACAATGAAATATCCATGATTTCTTTAACCCAGACTGAAATGTTTGTTTGTGAGAATATGATTATCTGGCATTGCTTTAGAAAATGTGTAATGCATATAAAAATATCTTCCATTTTTAAAAAGTGCACTTAAATAAAAAATATTTTAATAAAAATGAAACATGGGATTAGTGCCCACATAAATATAACATCATCACTTTCTTCCCTAACAACTGAAATGTCAGCTGTTATCTAGTATAATTCTATTTTTCATTTTTACAGTCATCACATGACATTCACTTAATCTAATTATATTTATTTACTAATCTAGCTAATAATAACTAGATTCTTAATTATTAATCAGTATGAGATTTAGCATAATAAACATGTTTATCATTTAGTTGGAAAAAAATCCTACTCCTGTTTGTGACCTGAATAAAATATCAGCATTCATCATTCAAGAACCCTAGTTCTAAGCATTATGTCATAAGTCCTTCTATTATTAGTGTTGTGTAATATGAATGTGTTATTTTAATTAAAAATTAATTAAAAGGGATTAATAAAAAATCAAGCAGAGAAGTGAGATATCTGAATGAGTCTGTAAATCTAATTGTACCAGATCACACTTTTATTTAAAGTAAGATGCATTTTATTACATTTATAATGTTTATAAAAGTATAAGCTTTAACTCAAATTTAAATGTAAACATAAATATATAAAGACCATATAGAGAAAAGCTTTCATAAAGCATATTATTTTAATAGTTTGTGCTTAGCCAACTTTCGACTATATTAAATGAAAACAAGCTTTCAAAATTGCGCAACAAATTGTGATATTGTTATATAAAACTGGCTTTGCTCATCTATTTAAAGAATACATATTCTACTGATATTATAAAGGCTCTCTTTAAAAGATATTATATGCAAAGCAGTATGAAGCTTTTTAGATGAATTTAACAAACATAGTGAAGATGCAAAAAATGTTAACTTAATTGATCAGTTATCTCACTTAAGAGCAAATGTAGGCAACTATATTGAAAAATCAAAATGAAAGAATAAACCACCAGACAAGGTATCACCTGCTGAGAAGGTTGATATATGATCCAAACTAGATAAATCAAATAATAAATTCATATTTGAGATTGTATCAATGGCAGATAGCAGTAAACAGCAATAGATAATTTGAGTAATTATAATTTTTAAAAAAAAAACGAAAATTTCTTTACACCAATAAATTAATATTAATAGTAAATTTTATTTTATTTTTTAAAAGGGGGGTGGGATAGAGATTCTTCTATCTCAATCGATGATTTATTTTAAGAATATTGAAATTGGCAGTTGTGAATTAAATTCAAGTTTCATTAAGTTTTTTTTATTATTATTTATAAGTTTATATTATATACACTCATAAAATAGACTTTGCTCATAATCAAATTAAATCAATTTTACTTTATTTTTAAAAAGATAAAGAAACTGACTTATTTTAACTAATTGTATTTCAGATCACTTTGTTTATAGGAACAAAGCTTGATTAAATACTAATCTATAAAACTTTTACTTTATTATTTTGTATTTTTATTAACTAAAAATTCATAGGAAAGCAGTTTCTTTTTAAGTCTTGTTCCTGGTTCTGGAAACTTTCATTTAAATATTTTTAGACATTATGATGGCTAGACTGGGTCATCTATACCCATGTGGTTTTGTTTAATTAAATTATAACATGTAGAATTGTTTAATTAAGAGATTCTAAACATGAAAAATTAAAATAATTGTTGTCTTGATGAATTAAAGCATCTTGTAAACAGCATGATTAAAGTAATTATTAGCTGTTTAATCAAAAAAATTTATAAACATGTAGGCTTGTTAATTAAAGAAAGAAGTATTTTGCAAAAAGTGGATCATAAAAAAGATTAGCTGTCTTGCATTGGTGGTCGAGAGGTCAGTGCGACTGCCTTGCACTTGCAGGCATTTGCCCGGGTTGCGGGTTCGCATCCCAGCCGATGCTATGACCCTTTAAAAAAAAGATTAACTCAGAAAATATTTTTTATTCATTCTGCTTCTTCATTTGCGTGTTCCTTTTGGCCTTCTCGACATGGTGTAAACTGAACCTCTACCAGTAGTTGAACTAAAAATAAGTGCAACTAGGCACCCAGAAATGGATTTTCTCCAGAATGTAGCCCATAATTATTAGGATGTTAACTTTTTTTGCTGAGTTTGATCCAACACTGTGCCAACTATCTTTGTGTATGCAGTTAACAGCTACACTTCTCAACAATGAAGGATAAATTTTAAACTAATTCTAAATACCCAATTGTGGTTAAGATTTGAAACTAATAAGTGAAAAGAGTTCACATATAAACCATCAAAGAGCACTATTTCACCAACGTTCATATGTATATAGATAATTCAACTTGAAGGAAAATAATATCTACTCAGTCCTATTTTTTTTCTTGGTCTTAAAGGTAATCTTTTTATTTATGAACTATTTTATAAACTTTTAAACTTATATTATCAACAAGCTAATGATATTTTTATGTGAATTTAGATGATTTATGGATTTATATATATTTTACAGTAACTAATTTTGGTCTGTGTATTTATGTATTTATCTTTTATTTTAAACTACTGCAGTACTTGCATCATCATCATCATTATCAATGATTTATCAATCCATTGCAAGATGAAGGTCTTTCCAAGTTCAATCCATCTTCTCTGTTCTTTAGTGTCTCTTCTCCACATCACCCCTACACACTTTCTTATTTCATCCATCGATCTCACATGTGATCTCTCTCTGGGTCTTTTATAATCTCTTGAAATCCAGTTTAAGATTTCAATTGTCCATCTGTTATCATCTCTTCTAGCAATATTTCAATCCCAACTCCATTTCAGTCTTTTAATTTTTTCAATCAGATCAGTAACACCTGTTTGTTCTCTTACCCATATATTGCATTTTCGATCTCTTCTTGTTACTCCCAACATGCATCTCTCCATACTTTTTTGAGTAGTCTGAAGTCTCTGTATTGCTCTTCTATTAAGTGTCCAATTTTCAAATTCATAAATAAGAACTGGTAAAACACATTTATTAAAAAAAACCTTCCATTTCAAATACATAGGCATATTTCCTTTTAGTATCAAGTTATTTCTACCAAAAGCACTCCAACCAAGTTTAATTCTATGATTAATTTTATCCATTATGTTTCCATCTGTATTAATAATCTGACCAAGATATTTGTAGCTATTAACTTCTTCTAATTCATCATAATCCTTTATTTTCATATTTTGAGAAAATCCATTGAACATTATTTTAGTCTTTTTAACATTTGTCTTTAGTCCTTTTTCTACTTTCCTCTGATAACTCCTGCAACATTTCCTGCAGCTCTAAAGCATTATTTGCAAAAACAACATCTGCAAAATCTAAATGACTTAAATAATCTCCATTTACTTTCACTCCTTTAGCTTCCTATTTTAATCCACAAAATACTTCTCGCAGCAGGGCCATAAAATCACATTATAAAACTTGATTTTTTTGTCAGTGGATTTGAGATCATGATGGATTTTTGAATATTTGACTCTTTTATTTTGCAGACTGTTATAATAGTTTGTTTTGTTTTAAATAGTTGAGATAAAAGAAATCACTTGGTTTCTTAAATTTTCTTTTTTTTCTCCCTCATAAAAAGTTTTTAAACATGATTGCTAACATTTAAAATAATCATTATTTAGTTTTAAATCAATATTTCTCTTAAAAAGATGAAGTTTTAAAAGAAAAAAATAAAGAAAAATTTTTAAAAGGACATAACAAGATTTAGTTATTTTTTTATAGTTTAAAATTTTAATACAATTAAAAAATTAGTATCTCTCTGTAGATATTCAAAATTATTAAGGGTATCAAGATATGTGTGTGTCTAATATGATGCTATATAAATTATTTGATAAGCAAAATTTTTTGTTGGAAGAATGCCTATTTATTTTATTTGCCTCACACACATCTGAAATAAAAGAATTGGTATATGTATGTGTGCACTTAATATAGTGAATCTCTAGATATTTATCTATCACATTTGATTTTCTATATATTTACTTGCCTCCCCATGATATATATTATTTCTGCTTGAGCTATTCATGAATAATTTTTATTTGTTTTGGTTTCAAAGATATTTTTTCCCATGAATTATTATTTTACTTTGATTGTCTGAATGAGATGTTATTTATTATCATTCGATTTTAAAGTGATGTAGGATCAAATTCCCAATGTATAGGTCTAATTTTGTAATAGCCTGAACAGAAGTGAAATGTGTGTGTACATCTTAACTTAGAGCACATGTGTAATACAATCATACAAAAAATAGAGTACTTAGTAAATTTCAGAAGTGATACAGCTTTATTATGTAAAATTTTGTGAATAGGAATGTTTAAAACTATCACATATTAAATGCATTATATGCTAACTTGCAAAAGTGGCAATTACTATTCAATTGCTTTGTGTTGGACTTTGTTATGATTGAACTATATTATATTGTGTTGTAAATAAACTTTGTTTTCTTGATTTTCAGCTATGAACATACGAAAAGTGTTGTTAGATCTGTTTTAACATTTTGTTTGCTGGTGTACGCTCTGACAATTGATATTTCCAAAGAACCTCTGTTCTTTATGAACTAAAGGCAATTTTAAAGGTCTATGAGTGATGGTATAGCTGTGTAGACATGTATACATGGTATCCTCACCAGTAAACTATCATATTCTAGGATATATGTCTAATGACAATCTTTGGTGTTAGATATTAGTGTGCTTATATATATATATATATATCTGTTATATATTAGTGTGCTTATATATATATATATATATCTGTTATATATTCATTCATAGAATACAGTAATCAATGAAACTAGCAAAGTGTAAATGCTCCCTTCATATATATATATTGTGCCGGTCGGATTTGTATGTTCACGTGACAAGATCTAGCATCTAGGTAAAAGTACCTCGAATCCAATCGTATGCAAGATACACAGGTCAGGAACACTCATGAACTCTGCCCTATTTGCCTATTCCCCAGATCTATAACATTATGAGCAACAATCCCGATGACATCAATTAATTTACTTCTCACCCACCGGCATCGATCATCAGAGACACAAAAAGACTCTAGGCTAAACTTATATGATAGAATAACTTAATAACTAGCTATCTTTTATGAGCAATGAAGGCTCGTGCCCTAGCATATTAATTATGTATTGAGCAGAGATCATCTAGTCATATTCAGCATAAGTAATAACTTAATATATTATCTTAACTAAAAGAAAGCAATGGTTCGAGTTTGATATATATATTCAAGATTTATTAATAACAAAATTGTCAGGTTATTTAGCCGATGTTAGCCTCATGAGTATTATATATATGTGTGTGTGTTTGATTCAAATTTAATGATAACATTATAATTGCGGCTATGCCAATAATATATATATGTGATTTAATAAATTAGCGCTATTAGAATACATTACTGGAATACTATTACACCCCCAGAGACGAAAAGAGCATTTTACTTAATTTAAACAATAATAGTTTCATAAGCAGATATTACATTTGGCTACATTCAATATTATGATTAATTTGAGTTATAGATAATCAATGCGCGGGATGGGTAATGAATAATTATATAAACGATACTAAATCTATCGCATTAATACTTATATTAAACTAATGGAAATATGTCTGTTTAAAGAAATCATTTCATTACGGCTGATGAATACTTCTGGGTGACTAATAAGACACTGAAAGGCAGTGTGTGCATAGTGGCTGATAGGGTTGGTCCAATTATGGATCCTGGAGAGTGCTTCACGAATTCCAAGAACGAAATTGACCGATTTCTTCTGCAAACATAGGCAGGGTCGGTTTGATGAACGAAAGAGTCCAAGATTCCCTGGAATGAGGTACAGGCGAATCATGGATAATGAAGAGTGGTTGGCAAGGTCATTATCGGGCTGGATTTTCCAGAGCGATCCCCGTATAAAGCATGCACATAAGGCCAAGGATGTCCCCAGGGTGGTTTTACAGCCTGGTTCAAGGATATTAAGAACGATGATGGGGCTCGACTGTGCGATGACCTCCATGTGAGAAAGAAGCATGAACATATATATATAAATAAAATGGCCTTTATGCACGAAACGCTTAATAATATAATATAATTCTAAAATTAAAGATTATCGAAACGTATTTATTGCCCATAAATTATGAAATATTTGGCGTAATGACATGGCTTCACTAAGCAAACATGGATAATTATTATACTTAAATATAAAGCTAAGATCTTAAGGTCCCCCTCCCCCTTACATTATGTTACCTAATATTATTCATTACTTTTTACACATTTAATAAATCTCAATTTTGATTAATCAATGCCCTTGTGGAAATATATAAATTATTACAAAATAAGTGGGTGATGGTAATAGCTAAGATGGGTTTTACATATATAATTTAGTGCATTATTTAGGAAGGAGAATGTGAAAAACAGACATCAAATCTGTTTTTTGATAGTAAACATGAAAAATATAATTAGTTTATTTATCTAAAATCGCGAGCACCTGGGCAAGTCGAATAAGACTTGTTTTGATCAAATTATAAATTATTTACCCAGTAAATGATGGGTGAGGAAACAAAAATGAATTATATGCTGGCAATTTTAGAATACTATTGGCATTTATTTTAAAATATAAATACATAAATGTAAATGAAAATTATTTGCCGCTTGGAATTAAAAGAAAAGGAAAAACATTTTATAGGATGCTTAATCTAGATTAGTTATATACAGTTATAGAATACATATTTGAAGACATTTAATATAGATGATTTAAAATATAAATATTACAGAGAAGGCAGGATTTAGGAATTATAAATGGTCAAAGTTCTTTTACCTTGATTATTTGGAAGAGCGTTTCACTAGGAATCAGTCCATCGGTATTATTTCACTAGATCTAGGGTAGCATTATTATTTGAGATAGCACTTCACTTTCACTGGATAAATATACATAAAGTTCAGTAGTACAGGATGCAGAGCTTCATTCATGGGAACAGCATATTAGAACGGAGGGACAAGGTGAAGTTTCCTATTCTTGACACATTGAGTGAGAATTAAAACTGGCATGGAATATGTATAGCAATATAGCTATTTAATGGTCTCCTCTTCAGTGGATTCAAATCCAGCAATATTTATACTTTTATTTTGAACTGTAACTTAGAAACTACTGCTGGACCTGAGGTGGTTTAAGCACTTAAGTTTCATTTGGAATAGTTTGACCGGATACTCTTATCTAGTAAGATGTTTGAAGCAATGCAAGTTTGTTATCAGTTTCTCGAACGATTGTTTTAAAATATATCTTATGATTTTAAAACAAGCTAGCGTGGACAATTTCCACTAATGGGTTTATTTTATTATTACCAATTTGTAATCTTTTACTTTAATCTAAGGGGTCTTCTGGGTAATTATTTTTCAAGAGACTTATTAACAAGATTGCATCATTCCTGGCTACAAAATTATGTATGAAAAAGTAATATGTTTATATATATGATACCCTATATATAATATAACTTAATTAATTTATTCACAATCTTCTACACTGAAATATATAGATATTTATTATTTATGTCCACATACACATGAGAATATTATTATTAAATAAAATATTTTTAAATTAAAATACATATGTTTACATTATTTATGTTATAATACTGAGCAAAGAAATATATATATATTATTAGCTATGTATATACGTGTGTAAAGGTGGGTTTGAATACAGTTAGATGGTAGGAGATTGGATGTGGGCTGTGAAGCAGGATCTGAGCATCAGATCATATGCTTCAATATATATATATATATTAATAAGCTGAATCTTATTATTCATATATATATATATATATATATATATATATATATTAATAAGCTGAATGAAGGAATGAATGATTGTACACTCCCATTTATAAGCATCCATTATGAAAATTGTTTAATAATATATTTTAATATTTAATATTATTTGATCATTTATTTTGCTTGATGCAATTAATTGATTATATATTTAATGCCTGCTGCAATGGGTAGTACCTCCAAATAGAGTACCATTGGTAGATTAACCATCAATGATACCTATTGCTAGATTGAAGCTACACAAAATGCACAGTTCAATCCTATTTCCTGGTTATAGCACTCCTTGACTGCTAGAACAACACCCTACATCCAAAGCATTTTTTGTTTTGAGAACAAAGTCTCAGGTGTCATCCAATCATATGTTATATATAGCCAGCATGTTCAGATTACAGGCATATGAATTCAGTGTATGAAATATCCTAATCTAACTTTTACTCTTTATCAGGGGGTCATGTGCATTTTACATAACACATGTACAAATATTTATAACCTTAAATTAATTGTGATGCAATGAAAAGAAAGAGAACATAGATCAAATAACAAGTAAGAAAATATTATTATTTATTCATGCATACACATGTTTAATATAATATAATATAACTTTGTATAAATAAAATATAAACGATTACATTAGGGCTAAATTTTATGATCGTCTTTCATTAAAGTTCTTGTCACTTAAAATAAATAACATGACTAGACAGTTTATTGAGAATATATTTTCCTAGGTTTTCATTAGTGTTAATTTCAAGCCTGTTGGCCTTTTAATCTCCATCAATTATTTTATGGCTTTCCTTTCATTGTCCAGCTTGACAATGGGAGAGAGAGTATGCAGCAATGTCTATTTCATAGTTTAGGCATTTGTTCTAGGAGAGAACAGTTGATGGAGCTGAGGAGTTGGGGCATGAAGCCCAGTCAAACTTTACTATGGATTTTTAGTAATGCATGTTGCTAATTCTGCAGTTTCTGCATTGATATTGTTCACAGCAATAATGACTGTCTCACTTAGGGTCATGTTAACTATGGCTTCAGTGACAACTGAATCAATCATTTGGTGAATTCAAAACTTGTAATTAGAAACACAGAAGTTTGAAAACACTGCACAACAACTTTTTGAAGACTGACTCTATAGCTGAAGATCTGAATGAATGAATATAACAATAGCCAAGCTGCAACTTTTATATCTAACTCTTCCATGTTTCTTTCCTTATCATTTTATTTTTTTATCATAACTTAACTCTAGTTTTAATTAAATTTTACATTTTATCTAATCTTTATTAGATTCATCTAATATCTTTTCATCCAGGAATCTTTCAAAATTATCTGCCAATGAGATATTTTACCAAAGTTTCTTTTACAAACTAATTTTATTTTAACATTTTACATTTAATTTTTTAAACATTTATTTCTTTTTTTTTAATTAACAAAAAAGGGGGGTGCAGGTTTTAAATCTTTATTTCTCCTGATTCTTTTCCCCACCCCACTCTTCAGAAATAGTTTTATTCTATTCTAAAAAGGAAAATTACATAATACTTTTATTATTACAAAATTATATTTTAAAACCTATTTTTAAATATATTGTAACGAGCATAGACGTTCGTTACATTGTTTTTTTTTTAAATTTATTAAACATGAAAGTAAATTAAAAAGTTCGCATTTAAAAATTTTCTTTAAGAATTAAAAATTGAAATTAAATATCATCTTAAACTCTTATATATTAAATCGCACAGATAATGAAAAATTATTAAAATAAAACTTCATTAAAGAAAAAGTATTTTAAAACTAAATTTTAAAAAGATTTGGAGATGAAATTATATCTTTAAATTTATCTTTAAATATATTTTTGATTTGGAAAACAGGTTAATTAATCAGAAATGGAAATGATTGTTAATTAGTTAAATGTAAACCAGCCTTCGGCATTTAAATGTAAAAACACCGGTCAGATAAGAAAACAATAGAAACTGTTAGCAAATAAGAAGAAATCCCTATGGAATCGGACCTCAACGAAAAGGATCATCTCATCGATGACGTAATGTTAAGTCAATCCTTCGAATACGTATAAAAGAAAAATTTGGAAATTATTAATTAGTGACTAGTGAATGATTATTATGATGTGAGAGATATGTGGTAGTGCGGAAGTGTAGAAGGGATTGAAACAGACACACGGTTCAATCCCTTCAGCTTTGCTAAGTAAAGAAAGAGAAATGAACTATCGTTTTTCTACATGGAGGACCAGTTAAAGCAAAAACCTCCGGATGAATAAATAAAACAACGGCTAAATGGATACCAATCTTAGGACGGCGTGGGAATTCACGTTCATGGCAAGCAACTGTAAAAGATGAACTTTTTAAACCATAAGAACTTTATAAATAATGAACATTAAATTAAAATTTTCCATAATTTAAATGATTGAAATATTATCCTATCTGACCAACTTAATTTATTAATAATGTTATTTGATGTATTTTTTATTTATTTATTTAAAATCATTTCCATTTATTTAATTTTGTTCTTTAAGTTTTATTATGATTTCTGTTTTCCGTTAAGTTAAATTATATAAATGTTAAACTTAAGTCGGGCGTGAATGGCTGTATAGATTTGTAAAGTTATATTAGGGGATGGTAATCTTAGGTTATTTGTTTCGTGGTTAAATTGGGTCAATGGATTGGATATATTGGTGTGATTAGTAGATGTAATATTGATTCGCTACGGGCAGAATCGCTTCATACGCCGCACACTTCCGTTTGCCTATGGAAGGAATTATAAGTCGGATACCGCAGTTCCTTTCTATGGAGTTTTTTTGTTTTATTGCTCTTCTTTAGAGATAGATGTAATATTCCTATCTCATAAGAGGCAATTTCTTCTTTTAACCTTTTGTGCTGTCGTATTTTATTACATTGAATACATCGATATATCAGATGAATTGATGCCAGTTTGACTACGAATTTTAGCCTAAGGTTAAATAGGGATAGAATGTTTATCTTCAAAAGCAAATTTATGTGGTCTATTCATACTCGATCCTAAATAAAAATGCATTAAATTTAAGTTGTTTATAGACGCTTGCATGGATTGTTTATTGGTTAACTATGTTTTGCGTTTCCATATTTGATCAAAATATATAGACATTCGATAAATAATGATACCTTACGGTGAGTATCTAAAATGTATTTATTCGGATGTCTTTTAAGTTATTGGTGACAATGCAAGTATCTTATGGTGAATACTATTGGGTTACGTATAAATTTCCCTCCGCAATTATCAGTAATCAATGATTTTATATTTTGATCGTTTATGTTTATTTTGAAATGTTTTTAACCGTGTAATCTATGTAACCGATCTATAGCAACATATTAAAACAAGCTTCTATAATCCCATCTGTGCGAACTTAATTAAAATGTAAAATTAGAATATAATAGTAATTAAATGTAAATTAAAGTCAAAAATCAAAGTTAAAAAGAATGTTAAAAATTAAAATGTAAAACTAATACTAAAATAATTTTAAATCTTATATATATGTGCATAAATAAATGTTTGTATGTTAATTACTGGCAGTGGCTTATTTTATTCCTTTTTTTATATATATACTCTTAGATTATCTTATTAAATCTCTGCTATTTCACTGAGCTAGTGACATGGGCTAACGACCGGAATCAAAATTTAAAAAAAAAAAAAAAAAAAAATTTTTTTTTTTGACTTACGTATCTGCCTACTTTATAAATTTTTCTAGGTTCAAATGCCCAGATGGCGCCCCGTAGTGCAGTTTACGTAAGTCTCTTTCTCCGGATCGTTACAATATATATTTAACTTTTCTCATTTTTCTTAATAATTTGTTTATTCATTTTTAAATTGTAAGATATGTAATACAGATATATATATATGTTTTATAACATATTTTACCAAATCTGTAATTTTTGATTATCGCCATTTTCCTGTGTATTTTTTTTCTTTCTGATGAAAACCAGTCCTCTGGTTGAAATATAATATTATTTATTGGATTTATAAGTCTTTTTTTGTTTATATATATATTAAACAAATTCTAAAACACACTGATAATATATCTATTATCTTTTTTTACTATCTGTTCAGTAGACATTATTTCAGCAAGATCCAAATGATATGTTATCTTGATACCATGTATAAAATACAAAGATATCTAATTAGACTGGTGCTAAAGATTCAATCAGCTATCAAGATGTAAAAATTATGTTTTCTGAAAATTTTAAGGTCAATACAACCTTATTCCAAACTATATTTAATAAATACAATAACTCCTGATTAAAGTCTTAACAGAAAATGATTCACTGTACCAGCATGAACCTGCTGGCAGGGCTCTCAAATATTAAAAATCTAAAATAAGGACAATTTATATCCATAATTCACTCATATTTCTAATCTTTTTTACATACTCCAATACAGACATATATATATATGTGTGTATGTAAAAATTATATATATGTGTGTATATGTGTGTATGTAAAAATTAGTTGTAAAATAGTATGTATTTAATCAATCTGGTTTTGTTGATTATTGAAAATTTTTCTGAAAATCCATGCCTTTCTTTGAAATATTCCAAAAAAAAAAAGTTTAATAATAGAATACCTTTATTATTGACTTTGTCATAATTCATCATTATCCTACTCATCATCTCTAAGAAATAAATTGATGCTTGAAGGCAAGACATTAATTTTCTTCCATTTATAGTTTATATATCAAATTTATTAAGCACAAACAGATAACATTGTAATAATATGAAAGCTAAAACCTTCAACAGATATGCTTTAAATATGCTTATGTGACAGCCAATCAGATGGAATAATGACATCACATGGACCTTTCAATTCTCAAACACAAGTCAGAACTATAAGAAAAAAATGGGACCCATCTTCATCTATGCCTCAATTTATATATAAATAAGCCAGACTCAAGCAATTTGAACTAAGAGTGTGAAGCTTAAATACCTTCACATTTAATTCACTAAATATTATATATAAATAAACAATGTGAAATCTTTCAATTTACTATGAAGCAATTTTTTAAATCTAATGAAATGATATTAATAAAAGTAAATATATCAAATTTATTAAGCACAAACAGATAACATTGTCATAACGGGAAAGCTAAAACTTTCAACAGATATGCTTTAAACATGCTTACATGACAGCCAATCATATGGAATGATGACATCACATGGACCTCTCAATTCTCATACACAAATCAGAACTATAAGAAAAAGATGGGACCCATCTTCATCTATGCCTCAATTTATATATTTATTTAAGCTTCACACTCTTAGTTCAAAATGCTTGAGCCTGGCTTATTTATATATAAATTGAGGCATAGATGAAGATGGGTCCCATCTTTTTCTTATAGTTCTGACTTGTGTTTGAGAATTGAGAGGTCCATGTGATGTTATTATTCCATTTGATTGGCTGTCATGTAAGCATGTTTAAAGCATATCTATTGAAGGTTTTAGCTTTCACGTTATTTATAGTTTATGTAACTTTTTTTTAGTAGAATCACTTAATAATTTTTTATGATAATTTTTAATTGATTATCACTATTTTAATGCAATTTAAACCTAGTATCTTTTATTTGGAGCTATTATCATAAAAATTTAAATAAGAGTAGCTTTCTATTCTAATGGCATATCAACTGTCTCTCAAGCTTACAATAGATAGCATTGAAATAATGCTCTTGTTATATATGTATATATATATATATATTTTGTAGTCAACTGCTTACTCCGTTAATATGAGCATGTGCACAAATTGAACATGAAAAGTAATATGGCGACATGGCGGAATAAGGAGAAATTTAAATACTTTACCATAATAGTATTATGGACACAGAAGATACTTATAAAAAGATTGATTCTTACATATCTTTGGAGGATGACTCTAAACCAGCCCCTCGTGCCACTCCCAGAAGAAAAACTAATTCTCCTCCTGAAAGGATATGCAATTTCAATCGTTATTGGGCATATATAAATATAAATAATTATTCAAACAAAATTAATAAACAAGTATCCTCATGATAAATAAAGATTTAAGACCCAGTAAAATGATTTGCCATTTTGATAGCTCAGTGTACTCTATTCTCAGTTAAAGAATGGGGATCAGAAAACTCGCACAATTAATTAATAATATAGTTAGAGAAAGTAAATGATGAAGAGAATAAAAATGTATAACAGTAGTCACTTTACAATTATAATATAAAGCTTTTATTATTCCCCTACCATTTATAACATAATAATAAATTTAACATCCCAAGATTGATTAAATATATACGAAACGAATACTACACACTACATAAATTATTTTAATAAAACAAAAATTATAATCATAAAAATACTTGACAAAGCAATAATTAGATTAAATAAAAGAAAATTAATTTCTTAATAAGAAAAATGTATTAAATCTCTAATACAGGAGATAGTGATCTATGGAATATAAACTCACACACGTCCATTAAGCAAACAAGGAAAAATTAACAAATTACGTGAAAGATGTGTTTGTGTATGTATGTACATAAGACATATATTTACAAAATGTGTATTAAATTTAAATAAACACACAAAAAAATAGTATACCCGATAAAGTTTATAAGCTTCATCCTTGTATGGGTTTTTAGTGGGCTATACATTCATCTACTGCAACAAGGGCTGGACTTAACTGCTGCACAAGTTCATAGAATTCATCATCATCACTTTGGTGTTTGAATCTCAGCATTTCCATTCTGTTGGGATGGCAGGAGCAGAGCTGGACGGATGCGCTAAAGTGGGCTTCTACCCCAGAATCATTCTACATACAGGAAAGTGCCTGATTGGAATCTTTAGGCTGGACAACGGATATTACACACTATAAACAGTCTTTTCTTGTTTTATGAATTCTAGATTTATTACTGCTTTCAGTGGCATGTTGCAATTAAACTTCCATTGGCATCAACTGAGTATATGGTGGAATAATCATCTGTCCATCATTTAGCTTTTTAATAGTTGGCTAGATAACTGACGTTACTCTACACCGCTTAATTGTCCAATATTTTAATCATTGACTACTGACTGGCCAACTGCTCAAATGGTTATTTGAGTGACTGCATGAATTAGTGTCCATTGGTTTAGAATGACTGAATGAATTTTTAATTAGAGTAAATCCCTGGATTAGGTTGAATCAGAGTCAGTATGCTTGCTAAAAAGGTTGCAAGACTTCGCATGGTTCCATTAACAGCATTACTAGACTTAGGCTCCTAATAAGATTTGTCTTTGAAGAACAAAAATGAACTGCCTTCTCACCACTTCAGAACAGAAGTATCTCTCTTCAATACCCCTTCAATTCAGGTATACCCTCCAAGAAAGAAAAATCAATTAATTAATCTTTTTTTTTTGTTTTTCTAATTGGTTTAGACGATTCATGAAACATTCCAATGCAATCATCTAAGTGCCTTAAGAATTTGATTTCCAATTAGTTTTTTTTTTATATCTCCATTCAGATCACTATATCACTAATGAAAATTTTAATAAAAGATAACATCTTTTTCATTTTACTTTAGTAATTACACTATCACAATCAAAGTTTAAAAAATATATATTTCACTTAAATGGGACATTCCTCTCTCCCAGCATTATCGCAAGTTTAATCAAGTTCTTTTGTCCAGTTGAAATTATTTTAGAATGGACAGGAAATCAGAATGCCTTTAGGCTTTTTTTAAATTTAAGACAATGACCACCCCCCTCTCTTGCTCAAATGCAACTGAAGAGAAAAACGACCATTAAAACTTTGATTCTGAAATTATTTTTAACTTATTTTTAACAGTAATATTTCAAATTTGCCTTTTTACAATGATGGTAAACATTAAAAAAAAAACAAATACAGAATAACAATTTGTTAAATAAATGCCGTTTTCTTTAACAAACAAAAAATTTTAAAATGATAAACACATTTTGGCATTTCTTTTTCCTTTTAAAAAAAAAAAAATAAATAAAAAATACATATTTCTTAGCCTTTAAATATTGGCTTTAATCATATATGTGTCTGAGTTTATGTTATAGCCATAGTTCTCTCTTAATTTATAACAAGTTTGATTACATAAATTGTATACCCCCCCCCTCCATTTAATGGCTTTTTACGTATTTTCGGCCATTAATTTGTTTAATGGCCACATCAAACGTACCTGGCACAATATATATATATAAAGTAGTTTTTGGGTTAAATCATGTTTTATTTCTCATTACTTCCCAATGTTTCAACAGAATAGCATGTTATTTACATACATTTTGTATTTATTTATATTTGCCATTTTCATAATTTGGAGATGATATTTTGCTATCACCCCATGCTATCCCCCACTCATATCATTACAATACATATTATTTAAGCATGATAATTAAATGATTTGTTGCCAAAAACTGAGCAGTAAAATTTGATATTCACTCTATGCATAGATAAAAATTTGCTAAAGGCAGAGTTTATTACCTCAAAAATATCTTTTGGAAAATGGGCATTATAGTTATGTGAGTAACCATTTGTTGATTATTATTATCGATTATTAGTTAATTATTCTCTTTCATATAATCTATAGTGTAAATTAAATTAATAAAGTACACTCTAATTTTAATGATATTTTAGAGTTTAAATGATGTATTATTAATTATTGTAGGAATAGAATTTGTTTTCAGTAGATATTTTATTTAATGCGATAAATACTTAATATCGCTTTTAACTTTTTGTTTATATAAACCACCAAATTATATCACTTATGTAGTCATTGTGAAATTTAATCATTACAACAAATCTTCATACCCATCTTTTTTAAAGATTTATTTTTAAAGAGCATCTGATAAAAATTGGCACATTTCATCAACAGTCAAAACAGTCGACTAAATGACAAGAATTACATTTAACAACAATAATTTTCATATTTTGAATCACTATAAAATCAACTTTAAATCTTTAATGACACATTAACCTAAAAAAATTACTTTAAAATTAAGAGTAAAATATTTTATAACACTCGAAATGGTATCAAAAAGTCATAATTAATAATAGCAGTGTTACATACGTAGAGTTGCTACAAAAGATAAAGGACTTCATAATGCAATGATGGTGTATCCACCTGCCATTTATTTGGCCTTAAGTCCAGTCCAAATAAACTTGAAGATTTTTGTCAGCTTGTATTTTTGTTTCAGGAAGCCAACTCATATTAATATTGATTAATAAAGATGTATTTAGCTATTTTAAAATAAAGAGTAAAACAAAGATGATGAAAATGTTTGAACTTTCACTAGATGGGAATCAAAAAGCCTGAATAACTATTGCTTTTTTTTCCAACTTCTTTATGAGGAACTCATAGAAAGGTCTTTGTCCTGCATAAACCATTTAATGTCTGTTTTATCACATTATTAAAGATTTCAATGTTTTTTGTTGTTGTATTGTATGTGTAACACGCAAATTTTGTAAAAAAAATAGATAACTTTTACAGATTTTTTTACTATCACATGTCATATAGAATTTAACAAGACAAAAATTCAATTTTTTATGTGCCATTTGGAATATGGATCAGTCAGTTGTGTTATCAAGCATGACATTCTTAATTCATTCAAAATTAGTTGTAAAAATGGAAAACATCAACATTTTCAATGAATAATTAAAAAAGTGTTGCATATCTCATCCAATTAATAAAGCAACTACTGAATAAAAATTTAGGTGAACTTTGAAAATGTTAATAATTCATAAGCAGGCTTATGTTTTTATAGGTAAATTTTATTTAGTTAGTTTTCACTACTGTCAGATAGAGAATAAATATTCCTGATTAATTAGTCATAAGTGTCAATGCATTATCTCTCCAGCAGATATAATTGTTTTCCTAATGAACCTTTTTGTAAACTTTCAATCCTTATTTTAGTATTAAACTGTTATCCTATATTAGAATTTAATAAATAAAATTTGATTTGGTAATAATATGCATTTACTAACAAAAAAAATATTTTAATTCATATTTGAATTTTGCAAATATTGAAAAAATGAATTCATAAATACATAAATAGATGTTTTTATCATTGAATTTTGGAAAAATAGAGTGACTTTTAAATAATGGATGACATCTTTTTAATTAAAATTTGTTTTTTACAATGTGAACAAATAAAAGTCAATCTCTAATAAATTAACAAATTCTGTTTTAAAATATTAAAACTATTTTCTAATATTTAGGATATCTCACATTATTCTAATACAGGATCTCCATTGATGTATTAGCCATCATTTCTATACATTTTGGATGATCAAAATGCATGGTTTTCATTGTTAACATTACAATAGATGTGTGTTTAAAACATACATGGATAAAATAACAGTGTAATAATGTATACTTTTGATTTTTACTAAATATTACATAATTATTGTGTAGTATACATAAGCACTTTAACATGCTGGGTGAAGAAGCTGTTAGTGGTAACAAAAACAAAGTAAATTAATGCAGGCCTAGCACTTTCGAGGTTTTGTCCCTCATATTCATTGCCAATTATTGTGTAAAAATAATTATGAATTTTAATAAACTTCACAAAAATATAAGTTTTTAATTATTTTAAAATTTATCTTGAAGTAATTTCACAAACAGTCTCAAAATGGATTACCAAGTGATAATTAAATATTTTTAAAAAAAGGCAATACTAAAACTTTTTTGACTTTGCTGCTATTCAGTTATACTGCCCTTTTGTGATTTTTTTTAAATTAAAAAATCAATATTTTAAAATCACATGCAAATTTATGAATTTAAAAATAAAATTAGCAATATATCTCAATAGATGACTCTGGAAATGCAATTTAAAAAACAATGATTGTAATATTTTTGTGAATTTCTCTGACAAAAAGAACTTCATAGTGATGGTTTTATAATTATTTGCAAAAAAAAATAAAATCATAATACACCTGGGTTTCATTTTATGCAGTAGTTAGGTTTCACAGAAAACCTGCATTAAAAAAAATTGCACAAAAATAGACTTAACTTACCTTGAAAAATGGGGGATAGGGTCTGTAATTTTCAGAATTCACATAAAAGCAAAGCAACAAGGAAAAATTACTTTAAAATTCACATTAAAAAAATAAGGAAATAAAGTATGACTAATAAAAAAATATCAAACATTTGAAAAAAACTGATACAAGACAAACTTTTTTTACTTTCTTTTATTAACTACAGTATTTAATTTTACATTTTTTCATACGTATTTTAATCATTATCGCTAGTTGACGATATGCAGTTTGTTTGTAAACTGATAAGAAATCAGTTTCATTGATGTGATGTGATATAGCTTCTCCTTGAATGAAGTCAAGAATCTCTCAGCAATTATGCCCAGAGAAATTTATTAGCCACTTTATTTTCCATTCCCCACTCTAAGTTTTCCCATATTCTTCTTCATCCCATTTACACAACTAGTGCCAATATCAGTCTTGTGATGTGTTAATGGTTTTCTGTTGACAACTGATTTTTACTACTGAAATAAATTTTAAATGTTCACATTTTGTTTCTATATTAAAAAAATGAGATCGCAATCAAAACAAAAAGATTATACATTATTATTAGAAATATTATTTTCAGTTTATAAAATCAATAAAAGCTTCCTTATTTATTTTAAAAATCTACATTATTTATTTCTGTTATACCTAACAAAATACATTTTAAAAGTTTATAATTTTTGAATATTTATTGCAATATTTTTATATGTAAGTATACATCTATTATTATAATTATTTACTCATAAGTATAAGATTATTTACAATATAAGTTAAGATTCTAAATGCAGATTCAGGCCATATTCACATTAGCTGTGAATATAATGTTATATTTTTGAAAAAAAAAAGTATTTCAAGTCAAAATAAGTTATTAATAATTTAAATTTCTTGATATCTAATAAACATAGTGAAATATGAAAAATATTAAGAAGAAACATAAATCACATAACTTCAAAATCACATTAAAATAATCCACATAAAATGAGACCCATGTGTATAATAAATTAGTTACTACTAGTGAAGAAAGTCTCATGCTTCTATGTGTGTTAAGCCCATGGTTTAGCTTCTATAAAAACTGTGTGCTTGTTTTATAATTATCTTTACTAACCATAATAATAATAATTTATAACAATAACAATTCAATTTATTTATCTTACAAATCACAGCATTAAGCTAATTACAGAGTTGCTGTCATATTTAATATATAACAATATAAATAAGAAAGTATGTGTACCAAATTGTGTATATGTCTAAGCACCATATTTTTTTGTAAGATTATTAATAAATTTTTAGAAATCTAATTCAAAAATAATATTAGTAGTAAAATTTTGATTAATATGATAGTACGATAAACCTTAATGTGTAATAGATAAGATGTGTATGTTTTATGTAAACAATTATTAATAGTAATACCTGACATTTTATATGTTAAAATAATTTTCTGAATGACAAAGTTATAGAGATCTCTGATCTGTCTTCTAATAGATAAGGATGGATAATGGTTATCAAACTTAATACATTCAGAAAATTTTTATAGACTAATTGAATTCTTATAATATGTCTGTTGGTACTTGGGTTCCAATCAATAGATCCATATTCCAAAATAAGAAGAACCAAAACAAGAAATAATTTATGTTTTGTAAATTTATTAAATTATTTACCATGCCTTAGAATTACACTCATAGTTTTAAAAGCTTTAGTCACCATTACTTCAATGTGCTGTTGAAAAGAGCAATTTCTAAAAAATATAATGCTGAGGTTGTATTTTTATATTGGACTATTCCCATCATCTAATATGTGTATTGAATGTCTTTGGAAAAATTTAATTTTATTTAAATATTCAAAATACAATAATAGTGCATCAAACAGGTAAGTATATGCACAACATTTCAAGAGATATTATGCTCCCCTCTTCTTCAGGTGTATCTGGCCTGACCAGTGACAGTACTAGCATGGGATTCGAACCTGGGTCCTTAAATTTTTGAGTATTAAATTTTAAGGTAATGCTCTAACCAACTGAGCCATCTTGCCAAAGGCAACAGTCTGTAGTAATTTCATATACTTATCTATGAGGTTTCTCCTGATTTCTCCATTTTTTCCTAAGAGTAAAGTTGATTAGTAGTTTCCACATATTATGTATAATCACACTAGGTTGGCTTATGGGATTTTTTGCCATTGTCATGTGAGCAGATTTTTTAAATTTTTCTAAAGACATTCAATACATATATTAGATGATGGAAATAGTCCAATATAAAAATACAACTAGAACACCATCATCACAAATCTTCAGGAAAACACAATAATGCTGAGGTCATTATGGATGTTTACCAAATTTGTTTTATGGCCCTCAATATAATAAAAAAAATTTAAAAACTCAGATTTTTTGAAATATTAATATGCATTTTATTATTTTTACACTATTTTAAAAAATTGTTAGTATTGTTTCAAAAAGAATGCAATAAGTGACTGAGTTAATATTTTACAATCATCTGCATAACACAAAAGTTGTGAAAATTCTGATTTTTCCCCCCAAATCATCTATGTAAATGTTCAATAATAATGGAGCTAGCATTCTACTTTGAGGTATTCACAATTATATAAATTAGAACTCTTGTTATTAAATTTCACATAAGCCATTCATTCTCTAGAAAAAGATTCAAACCAATTAATAAAAACTTGAAAGAATTTATATATTTTAAACAGCAATTAGATCCACTTTATCAAATGCTTTAAATTGATCAAAAAGACAGCATCTAAATAGCATTGAATCTCAGAGCATTAGAAATATAATCAAGTATTGTGAGAAAATATTAGGCTATATGTTTTTCATGGCCTGGTAATAGTAGATTGTCTCTTAAATTTTTTATGAAATATTGAGCAATAAATTATATGATTATATAAACTGATTTTACTTAATCTTGCTTACATTATATATTCTGTACAAAATATTGAAGTTATTACATGTTTTAATGAATCATAATCAAGTAATATTTTAGCATGTATCTAGTTATCAATAATGATATCCTGTATCAATTGTTATACATATATAAACATAATTTTGACTTGACCAGATTTCAATAAGATGTCAATTTCACTTTGAAACTTAATATTTTAATAATCAGAATTTTAAAGGTTACCTATAGGTCATATACATTATAACCACATATTTAACCCTTTGAGTTACATATATGATTTAAAGCATTGAAAATTTTGTTTAATTATATAAGATTATAATAAGTAAATTTCTTTGTCAGTTGCATCATAATAAAAGTTTAAATTATATGTTTCAATAGTATAAGTTAAAGTAATTCAATTAGTCTAATTAGTTAGTAGTTATTTGAAAGATTATCTTAGATTGTTTAATACTTACTTGAATGAATCAAATTAATATTTAAACTAAAGAAGAGTTAATCTAAAGCTTAATATGTTTTAAAAAGATTTAAATAGATAAAATAGTTATATGCTGTCTAAAATTATTAGTTAACTTTATTAAGATTTTTCATTGTTGATTTTAAAAATAAATAATTTTAAAAATCATAATTATGATTTATTAAACACCAATTTATTTGAAAGTACTTAGAAGTAAAATTTCAAAATAGTAAATATAATTGATGAAAATTAGTATTAATTGGTAATTTATTTTAAGGGTCAGTTGATACCTAATTTATTTTCATTATATAAAAAAATAGTTTTATTTAATGTGAATGTGTGTGTGTGTTAGCGCATGCATGTGAAATATTGAAAGTTAAAAGAACCTTTAAAAAGTAATAATTGTATTTTAAAATGAGTACAGTCAATCAATTTTAAAATTATTTTTAAAAAATAAGATTTTAATTGATGCAAAAGAAAGAGTGAAGAAAGAGTGTTTGAATAAAAAAATATTTAGTTGGAAAATCAATTAATTGTATTCAATAATTGTTTTGATAATTATTTAGAGTTAATAAAAATTGTTAATTAACAATTTTTTATTTATTGTCTAGATGTCACATGACCAATTGTCTGGATTTAAGGAACAGAGTTCAAGGTCAAATCAATTAAAAGTCAGTAATGACTATTTATTTAAATATTATAATGCAGATTTATAACTTATTGTTTAATAAAGAGGCAATGATGTATTGATCTTGGCACATGACTGGAGATAAAAAAAGACACACACACTAATATACAAATAGACACATTTAAAGATTTAAACACTTCTGCTACTTTTTCACAATTCATTTAATTTTCAACTAAATTTTTATTTCACTTTTGAAGTAAATTGTTTGGTTTTTATTTCATTATTTATATTAAGTCAATGTTAAAGCTTAAAGTTTTATTGTTTATCATCTCCATGATAGAATAAAACAAAGTAGGGGAAATATATGTAAACTTTCTCAAACATCATATTATTATATAATAGTCATAGTAAGTCATGCAACACATTGTTTTCAGTCTTTGTTTAAACTTACTCCTGATAAATAAGGATAATTTATTGGCTTAAAGCCTGTAGAAATATAGGACCAATATTACTATTAAAGAAACCTGTATCCTATTATATAATTTTATTATTTTTACAATTTGGCTAGCTCTGATTAACTTGAAGTTTTTTACTATCCAGCCAAAATAACTTGATACTTCTTTATTAACTAATAACTAGGTATATTTTCTATTTACTCACTGCCTGGAAAAAAAAAGTTAAACCTTCTTATTACCTGAACATAAAATTCCAAATTTTACTAGTCTCAGATTTGAAATTCAAATTGCGAGTATGGTGGTTGGGTACACAATTATTATGCAATGAGAACTTATACATGAAAATATGAATAAAATTAGACATTTTGGGGTAATATTTTAAATCTCTATGTTTTTAAATATATGCACTTAATGAAAGGAAATGGCAAGAAATAAGTTATTATAATTGATGATGATCAAATTATTGTCTCATTGGGGAAGCATTTTAGCCGATAAACTATTCTAATGCCCATTTATATAAATCTATCTTTAAATGGAGAATTTATAAAATTTAAAACATATACATAATAGATTAGAAAACTGATTATTTGATTACAGCATTTTTTGTATCATAAACCCTTGTTATTGCCTTATTAGTTCCAATAAATTTAATATTTGAATTTTCTTCAAATATATACTATGTCACGTGATTTCAAAATAACACTAATGATTCTTAATGTTTAAACTATGTTGGCTGAATTGTTGAAGCATTTAATGAATGCATTAAATTCTTTTTTGAATTCTGCAAATTTTAGATTATACGGACTAGATCAATTACTAGCGATTACTCCAGCCCGTAGTATGGCGTCATTAATGAATTCACTCAAAGAAGAAAAATTTTCCCATTTCCATAAGAATTTAAAGAAAAAATTTTTGCTTAAAAATTATTGATTAATGAACATTTTTCTCAAAAATCTGAAGCAGTTTTATGTCAAGAACAAACATTTGTAATTTAATTCATAATGGCAAAAGAAATAAACTACCTGATAAATTTTTAGCTTTTTTTAAAAAAAAAAAACACAGACCTATATATATATCATAGCTGACATTCTTAATCACTTGTTATTTTTGCTTTTTACGAACAATCAAAAATCTAAAAAATTACTTCTGTATCGAATGTATATATATTTTAAGACAGCTCTTTAGAGATAGATGTTTAAATATTGTAATTTCTTATTCCTAATATTGTTAGCACATTATATTTTTGCTAATTTTATTTTCATGGACCAGATGACAAGGAATTTATATAAAAACTCTTGCTTTAAATTGTTTAAAAACTTTAAGTGTTTAATAATGGGTATTTTTAATCTATTTGAGCATGACTAAATATTTGTATTTTTAGGTTTGTTTTTTTTTTAAAGATTTGACATTCTAGGAGCTACCATTAGAAAAAGCTACAGTTTGAATACGGCTTGAGAAAAAATCTACTCACAATGTAAACTTTGGTCAATACTGTACTTTCCATCCACTTTATTATTTCTAGTCTCCAGTACTTCATTCTCCTACTTCTCATGTCCAAAATACACCAGAAAATCTCCTGATTTTGTTCATCTATCTTACTTGAGTTAATTTTTAAAATCTTTTACAATATCTTGACATTCACTATAAAACTTCAAATTCCCATCTATTATCAACTCTTGTAGGAATATTTCAGCCAGATCCATTTCACATTCTTAATTTTTTAAAATCTCAATAATACTTATTTGTCCTCTTACCCATATATTTCATTTTCAATTTCTTCTTGTTATTTCTAACACACATCTTTCCATACTTCATTGAGTGTTATGAAGTCTATTGATTTGCTGTTAAATGACAAAGTCTAAGATTCATAAGTAAGAACTGGTAAAACACCTATTCATTTTTAAACTCATAAGCATATTTTAATATTAAGTATAATGAGATATCCTCTTATAACTAATAAAATGCGCAATAGTAGTACAGTGAAATTTAAGCACCTCAATCTAGTCCATGTTCTTAAACTAATAATCATTAAAGTTAAAATTTACTGAAAGTTTTTTCCAATCATTGGCTGATAATACATCTAAATTATATGAATGTTAATACTAAATCAAATTCTTTATAAAATACATTCAAATCAACGTTAACATTCTGTAGATGATCATTTAAATTGTCTATGATAGCCAATCAACTGTTTACTGAATATGTAGGTTTGAAAAAAAACATTTTGTTTTTGAACTGGTTCAAATTAAAAATCCCCTTATTTAATAATCTCTATCACATTTTTGTTCCTTTTATGAAAGTCCTATAAATTATTACAAACTGATATCATAAAAGTGAAAATATTGAAACTAATGAGTGACTTTGTGCATAAATTTTAAATACAATGCATAGCAGTTTAACATTCTTTTCTATGTATTTATCAATTTTTTTCTGCACTCTAAATAATATTACTTAATTTTAATTTAATTCTGATGATAATTATTAGAGAGTTGAAGCATAGAAGATGGATTTAAAATAGCATTGATAAAAAATTATTAAATTGCTGTATGTTATTTTACATTCTTGAATAAATAGGAGAAAATACAATGTAAGTTTAGTACCAATTTTTAATTCAATCATTCAAAATTTTATTTTCAAGCAAGTTCTAATGCTTTCTCTTATAACCAATGTATTGTTGTTACATAGTATAAATAAATTTCTGTGAGTATTGAACTATTTTTAAACATCATCACATATTATTAAATGCAAGCATTCTTTAAATCATATCTTTACTCACATTTTTCTGGATTTAAAAAAGGACAACATCTACGGCTGCCTGTGATTTTTTAAAATCATTGTATAATTGATATAAAGTTTTTGAATTTTATTTGTTCAAATAGATAGAAATTATCAATTCAGGTCATTATTAATAGACTTTTCTCTGTCCTTAATATTTTGGACATAGAAGTGAGTCATCTTTATTCAACCATCAAGGCAAGCAAAAGTTCTACTTTTAATAATATAATTAGTAAGTTCAGTTATAACATCATCAAACTGGAAATCTCTATGAAAATCTAACATAGCTGATAGGATGGTTACATTAAAAAAAAATTGAATTCTTGAATTATTATTCAAAAAATGAATGAGATATCATCCTGCATATGTTTAAAGTCTCATCATTATCATATAATAAAGCATGTTTAATAAGCTTACAACTTTGTTTTCAAATATATGTTATTTTCCAATTGTATGACAAAAAAAACATGCAAAATGACTAGAACCTGCAAATGATTATTTTTCTTTGCACTTTTAATATGCCAGCAATTTTTAATTCTTCTTGAAAACTATTGTATATATTCTGTCCAATAAAGTATTACATTATTTATGAAGTTTCACATTCATTTTATTATTATTAAAAGAGCCCAACAAATGTTTTTTTTTACTTTATTTATGATTGAATCATTAGGAATGTAAATAATATCAGTCAATTTTTCATAATACTTGCCTTAAAAAAATTGCATGACTCAGTATTATGACCAGATAGAAATCCAAAATGGCAGCAATTTTAGTGTTTAACACCTATTAAAAATTATAAAAACAAACATTCATTTTTTGCCAATATATTTGTAATAAGATCTATTCTTTAATGCAATGATCATTTTAAACCTGAATTATATTAATCTACAAGCTGCATTCACAAGTAATCATAGAATATTATTTATATTCTCTCTTCATAATATAATACAATTTATAGTATAACATTGTTTTAAGCGTAAATGTGGTCATTTTTTTTTTTTAATATTGGTTTTTCTTCATAATAAATCACCTGAGTTCATAGATACCAATTTTTGGAAGTATTTGCTGCTGTTAGTGACATAATTATTAAAATCTTTTAAAAAACAATAGATCCGTAATTTGTATTGATATATTAATGCTATCTAACAAAGAATAAAAGTTTCTATTTTTGGAACACTCTGGATCTAATGTTGGATTGAAAGAATTGATAAAATGAAGATGAATATCAATAGACAACTATTTTTTTAATATCATTAGCATTTCATTGATACATCTAGAAATTTTTCTTTCACCACATTTATATTACTTATTCTAAGCTATTTATAAGTAAAGATGTCAAATGATAGTATCTAATAAATTCCTACCTATGCTGTACTAACCATTATTTCCAGACTAGTTTTATTATGGTTTTCATCAGTGATGAGTTATGGTTTTTAAAACAGTGTATTTGGGACCTTAAGGATCTAATTTATCCTCATTCTGGAAACCATTATTTATCTCTCTATTACCCCATCAAGCTATCATACCAAACAGAAAAACATATAAATGTTTTCAGTCTTACCCATCTTGCTTGTTTAGTCATGTAAATCTGAACCAGTTCAATTTTTATATATTATAACATTCTCAGTTTTTTTTTTTAATAACTATAGGCAACACTGTCCTTTGGCCAAGATTTTGTGTTAATGAATAAATATCACATGATTACAGCTAACATAGTGCTATTTTTGCAACATACTTTGTTTTTACTACATCTATGCTATTTAAAGCAAGTTTTAATAAGTAATAAATCCTAGTCATAAGATATAAAGTTCTATAATTATTTAAAAAACTGAGAAGACTATAATATATAGAAACTGATATCAGATCTATATAACTAGGCAAGCAAGTTGGCTAATATTGAAAACATTTATGTGTTTTCTTCTTGAGTTGATAGTTCAATAGTATAACACAAAAGTGACGACTGTGAGAAGGAGCTACTTTAGATCCTTAAAATCCAGGTATACTGTTCCAAAATCTATAACTTCTCATTGATGATATCCATAAGCTTGAAACTAGTATGTAGATATATAATAGCAAAGGCTAAGAATTTATTAAGCACTATCAGTTATCAGCTATTAGTCACTAAAGCTTGCAGTACAGTTGGTGAAAGAAAATGTAAGCTATTAAAAGAACAATATGCAAACCAAAGTCATTTGACATCTAGAAATTATATGGATAAAACCTGCAACTATAGTTATTTTACCAAATTCAAAACAGATAAACTCTTTTTCTTAAATAATGTGTTTTCTAAATAAATAAAAACCTAAAAAAAATTTTTGGTTGTGGTAGTTAGTTGTGCCTAAAGTTAGACTACTTTGCTACAAATTGCAATTTTATATTTATGTTTTGAAAACGCCACAGTTTAACAATTCTACACATTTCATGTATTATATTTTAAAAAAGTTAAAATCCTTAACTTTATTAAGCCACTATATTCTTTTTTGCTATCTCCCAACATTGATATAATAACATTTTTATTATTTATAGGAGATCTTCTTGCCATAGCAACACTCATTTAGTTTAATAATTTATTTTGAATTATTTCCACTTTTTCTATTCCTCCAATCAAGAAACCAACTTTATTCATCATTTGAAATAACAATTTTTATTTCATCCTATCTGAAGTCTTTTCCAAATCAATAAAATCTGCATAAGATTTTTTTATTTCTGTAAAATAATTTTTAATACTATTATCTCTTGTTTGTTTGTTTTTGTATCAAATCTGAACCCACAATGATAATCATTTCTGTTGCATTCTGTTTTTAATTATCATTAATAGATTTTTGGAGACATGGAACAAAAGGGCTGCTGTTATACTGTGCAAGAAATTATTTGCATTTTTCTTTTCAAAAAGGAACTGCATAAGTTTTTATATAATTATTCTTTTTATATAAAATCTTGTTATTATATCATATAAACTAGTCTGGGGATATTGAATGAGTAGGTACTAGATAGGGATTTTATGCACAAGCCTTCTGGTATCCATTGACTACTCTGGCTTGCATTGAGTGGCATTACTGTATGGAGAGTTTTGCCTGTTTTTATATTTTTAATGCCACTACAATTTTTAAAAATCCAATAGCTTTCTATTTTCACCATTTGCCTTACTATTATTTATTTTAACTTGAGCATAACAAAATTATGTTGTTATTATTGTTGTTCCTCTCTAATCTTTCTCTTATTTATATCTAATCTCTCACATCTAAAGCTTCTTTTTCTTCAACAAAATCTTCAATATACATTTTTCCTTATTCACACATCTTGTTTTGAAAAAATATTTGACTTTATTTTTGATAATAATATTAAATATCCTTTTTATAATTTAACATCTTAATCCTTTTATTCATTTTTCTACTTTCCCTTTATTTAAGTTTTTCTCAATTTCCTCATTAACTGTGTTTATTTATCATTCTTGTACTATATTACCTTTTGTTGTACAATTTTTAATGGCTTTAGTCTTTGTCTTTAATTTCGTTTTTGCTTGGAGTATGTTAACATATGGATGTGAAATTTGGAAGTTGAAAAATCTAAAAAAGAATTAAGAAATACGAAAATATAGCTTCAGAGAAAATTGACTAAAAGAAGTTCATTTCAACAAAAATTTTATTAACAATAAATAGTGATTACATACTAATAAAGGATAGATAAATGAATAAATTGTACAATAATATGATTGTATAATGTTCTATTTGTCATCTGGATAGAATTTGTTATGAGAGTACAATTGTTATACTCTTATGTGGTTAGGTATAGTGATGAGATTCTAAGAACTTGTTTAATGGAATAAGCATTTTTTATATAAACATGAATATTTTCTTTTAGAATTTCCTATTCTATAATGGTGGGTAGGTGGGAGTTGATAATCAGGAAAAGGAAAGAGCAGTTAAAGACCAGGTGTCATCAAAGACTTTACTGGAGGCCAGGAGCTGGTCACGTTTCTTGATTTTTTTGAGCGTTTGATAAAACAATGGTATGATTTGTGGTGGGGGTAATTCCATGAGAGTTTTGCATCTCACTATCCATATGGAATAAAGGACAAAGGTAGAAAGCCTTATTATTGGAAAAAACCCATTATGAATGGCATTTTCAAGTGAGAAAATCATATCAGGTCTTATGTTGGAATTGATTATAATTATATCTTTCAGTGTTTTAAGTCTTGGGCACTGGTGTATAATATGGTCTATGGTTTCATCTTCACGAGCACACAGACCACATATAGGGTCAATGCTGGTAAAACCTCTTTGGTGATAAAGGAACCAATTCGTGGGAAGCGCATTAAGATTTATTTTAATGATGAAGTCAAGAAGTTAGATAAAGAAAAACAACTAATGATCAGTAATTGAGAGAAATATATATGATAAGCCTGAGGAAAATAACATATCTAGGGCACATTTTAAAC
Organism: Epiperipatus broadwayi; assembly: GCA_028023455.1. NCBI lineage: Eukaryota > Metazoa > Onychophora > Udeonychophora > Euonychophora > Peripatidae > Epiperipatus > Epiperipatus broadwayi. The sequence goes on from JAQFVV010000247.1 coordinate 1,467,566, forward strand.
ATGATGCCTTTTTATAAAAGATTTTGAAAGTTTTGAAAATAATGTGGAGCAATGGGCAAAAACATCTTCACTTAAAAATGTTTAGTGAAATAGGATCTAATTCATATGACTATTATGAGGAAAATAGCTGAGAATTAAATAATGTTTTTTAATGCCTTTAGGATCTGATGATAGTGTATATTTCATTGAATGTGATGAGTGCTTTTATAATTAGTGATTTGTGGTCATTTTTTTAAATTTAGAATTAATAGCTCACAACCAATTATTCATTTAATAATGATTATATAGGTATAGGTAAAACTGCTTTTAGACAGCTCACTACAGAACAAGAGCCTAATTTTGAATATCACAGAAAAACTGTGCAAAATCATCAGTCTCCCTAATTGTTGAATGAAAAGAATTTGAGGTTTATTCATGTGGAAAATGAACTAAGGTGATAGGCGGAGTAGAATAATTCGTTGCTGCTACACTTTAAGATCTTAGACTTTGTATTTATATATATGTGCGGATTTTTGTCAGAAGTCTAATCATTTTTCTCTTTTTAAATATATATATATATTTGCTTTTTTCATTTAATTTTCTTTTATTTTGTTATTGTATTGCAGAAACTAAAAAGAAAATATATGTTTGTGGAAAAACATATTATTATACTTTTATTTGATTTTTTTTTTCCCATTTCTTTTCACTAATTAATTTTAACCTGTTTTTAGATTCAGCTACGGCATTTTGCAAATGTTATTTAAGAAATAATGCATTGTTTTGCTTATAAAATAAAAAGTAAAGGAAAATATAAAATTACAAAATATCAAGAATTTTCTGAACAGAAAATTTAGAACGATTTTTTATAAGTCTGCTTCTTAATTTTTTTTTTTAAAAAGAAAAGATTGAAGAAACTTAAGGAGACTTTAAGAAAAGCAATGCAAGTGAGATAATAGAAGAACAAGTATTCATAAAAGCAGTTTCTTGAGCTGTTCATATCCCTACAAATCAATAAGAGTCATAATTAAAAGCTACTACTATAGATATAACTTGTTGTCTGAGTGCAAATAAAAGTATAACATTTTATCTTACCACATTCATATTTTATATTAGCATTACTACTTTTCTAACTAACATTGATACCATGAAGCTAATCATATATATATATATATATATATTAATAATTCAAACAAATTTATTTAACACAGTATTCAAAATTAAATAATATATTCTTTACCAGAAGTACTTTCGATTGTTTAAATGACAATTTTTATCAACCATTAATACAAATGTACAGAAAATAAAAATTTGTTTGAATTATTATTATATGATTTAAAAATACAGGCATTTAATGGTTATAGTTATTTATATATATATAATTGTTTTAAATTATAATAACAGTAAAAATAAATAACTGATAATAGTATAAAAATATATACAGAAATATTATCAGTTTGTTAAATTATGTTCATTATCAACTGAACTTATACAGGTAAAGAATTTATAAACATCATATAGTCTATAACCATATAAATAATACTATATATTATCAGTTATATTGTTTTCGAGGTAAGCCTGTGATTCAGTTATTACCTGAAAAAATTTGTGACTTTCAAATTTATCTTTAATTCAGATCACACAATTTTATTGCATGCAGAAAGAAATAATAAAAAGAGAAAAATTAAAGAAGCAATTATTATAAATCAAATTTAAAGATTTATTACTAAATAGAAAATCGCTAATATTTCAAAAACAAACACCAAACCTACTCTATTATTTTATCAAATACAAACTCATTATTATGAAAAATCTTCAATTTTCTAGCTAGGATCATTTGGAATCATTCTTGAAATATGCTCTTAAATAAGAAATGGAATAAATGGTTGTTAAGAGTTCAAACTTGCAATTAAGAAAAATCATTTTATTTGGGGGGGGGGGGGAGAAAACCACTTAAGATTATTCTGTTTTTTTAATTTTTTATTTTACTATCTAAAATGTTATGTGTATTTGATATTTGTCAATCTCATTTTATTTTATTTTTTATTCAGGGATATCTAACAAATATAACCATGTATCTAAAGGTGATGTATATAAATGATTGTATTCCTATTTGTAACATTTTGAGAGATCGCAGCAGGGGATTTATGTATGTTTTATAAACATTTATAAAAGTAGTGTCACTACTTTGATATATTTTGCCTTAGATTGGTGTATAATTTTTATTATTATTATCATAAATTTGAAAATGACTATTTATTTATCTTTCATGCATATGTTTGTATTGGTCTTTTTGATTATATTTTTGCTATATGCATTATAAACATCAAGATTTGTCATGTAATTGTTATATCAATGCCTTTCTTTTTATTATTGCTAATTCTTCTTATAATCATGTCTTTATTGTGGCAACTATGTTGTTAATTTCTCATATCTACTTAGATATTATTTGTTAGGTCTTTCCTTATGTTAGCAGTAGTTACTAACTGAACACTTATATATATGTAGCATCAAGCAAATATCACTCTGTCCACTTTAGTGTAGACTTGTTTTCTCAACACTGTCATTCATAAATATTTACATATTTCAATTTGTGTGTATTATAAAAAGCATTTGTGTGATTATATTCCCCTACTCCTTATTATATATTTTCAAATGACTGTGTGCTTAGTAAAATATTGAGTTTGTATTTCTCCACTCCACTGCTTTGTTTAACCAAGATTAATTACAAAGTACTCCTGTATATTATATCATTTAAATTATATATTAAGAAATCATACACTAATTTCAAAGTAAATATATCTTATTATATTACTAGTTATAATTATATTATTAGTACTTTAAGATGTGATAATTAATATTAGTATATATCACTGATTATTAAATTCAAACTGTGGGAGGTTTCTCTTTATTTATTTATTTGTATAACCTAAATATATCACAGATATTGTATACTATATGTGCATTATATCTAACTTATGGATTAATTGATGTAAAGGTTTCTTTAATTTATTTTTATTGTAAATAGTAACAATAAATAAATTGTTTTTGTTTGTTTGTTTTTTTAATTGTAAACTAAAAGAAAATATATTTAGTTTTTATAATAAATATTTATTTTATTCTTTAATTATGATTTTCTGTCCATTGTGATTTGTCACATCCATATATCACAAAATCCATTTAAATAATAAAAGTATTCAAAGTGTATATAAGAGTACATATTATTTTTAAATTGTTACATTGATACAATTCATACAATCCATTATGTATGCAATTAAATTTATATAAGATTACTTTATTGATGCTCTTGTTGTTAAATTATTTAGAGATGAAATCAATGAGGATTGCCAATTCCTCAACAAGCTTTGTGATAAATGCTTAGCCAGAGCCAGCATTTAAAATATCTCTGTCAGGAACTCCCCCCCCCCAAACCTCTGACAATGATTTTGTGCTTTGGCACTCCTCAGAGAGGTTTTAAGGTAGGTTCAGGCACTAGATCTAAAAATACCAACCCAAAGCCGGTATTTATCTAGAAGTTATCTAGCACCTCTCTGAGGAGTGCCAAAGCACGAAACCATGGTCAGTGGTTTGGGGGAGGGGGGAATACTGACAGAGATATTTTAAATGCTAATCTGGCTAAGCATTTATCACAAAGCTTGTTGAAGAATTAGCAATCCTCATTGATTATATTTTACAAGCTTAAGAGAATTGTGTCACTTGATCTATGACTCTTATTTTCACTTAGAGATGGGTTTTGGTACAACAAAATGCCCTTTTACCTATTGCAACATGTTAGCTTTGCTTTTGTTAGATTGTTATACAAGAAGAAAGTGTTGATAAAATATTAAGAAAAAAAAGAGTCTCATTGCTATTATCACTGCTAATCTTATTATTTTAGATTAGCATCGCAAAGTTAGTATTCTTTACAACTGAATTATTTAATATTTATGAACCTGAGATTATTATCACTTTTCATTATTATTGTTTGTAGAATGTAACAATGAATTATCAATCAACCATTGGTCTAACCACATCTTGTAAAATAATATATAAATTAGTTTGTGATTAGCCTATGAGAGGACTTATTTAATTATTACGCACTTATCCTCTAAGAGTATTTACTTTATGTTATATCTTTATTTAATCAATTAGAGTTATTGTACTGATTTAGACCTGTATTTAGACCTACTCTTTACTTTATGGTTGGTTGGTCACCTTTGGAAGGTTGCAATATGTATATATGTTGAATTAAATATTTTCATGGATTGCTTTTATAATAAAAAATAGAAGTGAAGAGATTATATCCATGTAAACAGAGATAACTTTTAGCTTTTTTATGTTGCCAATAAACTATCAATTACTGTTAATTGGCATTCCCTGAAATTAAACCAGTTTTTCTCATTAATCCATAATAACTCTTTTGCTGAAGTTCTTTTTTTTTTTTGACAAAATAAAAGTTCTTCTTTTACTTCAAACCCAATTTTTTAATATACATATATAGAATATCAAATGAAATAAATATAATAATCATAATATTTTAGAATAAATAGTAAAAAAATTCAATCTCTCTATATAAAATAAAAATAAAATCTTCACTGTAGTCAGCTTATGGCATTTTACATATCTTGAGTTAAAAATTGACATAAAATGCCATAAGATGGCTATAGTGAAGATTTTATTTTCATTTTATATAAGCATATTAAATTTTTTTAATGTTTATTCTAGAAAATTTTGATTAAATATATATATATATATAATATTTAAATAAAAGTATATACGAACTTAATGTAATTAGAAATTTGATCTCAGTTTTTCAAACTTCCTACAGCTATCCACTTTACTTTATACAACCAATACCCATGACCACATACATGTGACAAAGATAAATAATATCCAATTTATGTATTTTGTGCTGAACCAGTACTCAACAGTTGGTTTGGATCATCCTCTTTCACACATGTATATAATCTCAGTGCTCTATTTATATTAAAATAACAAATCTTTAAGGTACAGGCTTCAATTTGCATGACCCTCCAACTCTTCAGCCATCCATATTACATTTTCAATCTTATGGGTGGCTGAAGAGATGGGAGATGAAGAAGATTGAAGCCTGTACATTAAAGCTTGAAGATTTTCTATCTTAAACTGAGTACTGAATAATTTGCAATGACCAGATACATAGAGTTAACAAAACTAATCTTAGGAACTAAGAAATGATCACTAACTAGCAAGTCATGGGTAACATCACTATAAATCTTACCACAAAGAGTATAAAGTTGGACCTCAGTACCTATGTCTCCAAGATAATTCCCCAGTGACTAATGTATCTGGTGCTATCATATATACCATTTCATATATCCTGCTGATAACACGAAGATGCAAGAAACCCTTAAAACTATACAAATAATAATTGTGATGGTAAATAAGATACAAAATACAAGAGGTAATATGTATAGAGAAAATTATTAGTAGCCATAAAAACAAAAGTGAATTAAATGTTTATATAGCTAGATTCATATTCTTTTGAATTTGTTTCAGATTAAAAAATACAATTAATTAATGACTAAACAGATTGATTATCATGAATTTACATAAAAGGGAAACTATAGGCTTTCTTTATATATCTTAATAATCTCCAGGGTCATTTAACAATTAATTAATGAACAATCAAATAGGGTTACGATTGAAGTAAGTACTTAACTATAATAAAATTTACAATCATAAATAGATTACCACCATATACCTAGAATTATGACTGACTGCATGCTTGGAATATCAGGCTTCAAAATACATAAAATTACAGAGTGCAATTCTAGATTATGAACAACATAAGAGTATATCTGATGATGAAGAAGATATGGGACATGCCCACCTTGGTAAAGCCCAACTCAAGAATATCAGAGGGTCATATAAAGTAGGAATGAGTGTTTTCTCTTACAACCAGTAATGAAATTATTACTATCAAGCAGGAATGAGTATCTGCAATGATAATAATATGAATAACAGACAGCAAATATCCTTCAAGTATGAAAATATGAGCTATATCTACCTTTAGCAAGATTGTATCAGGAATACCTGGCAAATTATTTTACCAAAGCAGGAATTAGCATCTGCTTGAAGAAAAAAATATACAAATTAATGAAAATACATATATAAATAACTCAGCAATGCAATTTAATCAGAAGGAGTGAGAGATAAATAATTCTTAACTATGAAAGCCTGAAATTAAAAGACCAACAAAAATAAGCATGAGTGGTCACATTATTATAAGTTTGAACAAATGGCTATATATTACTTTACTTTGATAAAATTAAGGCCTAAACAGTTTATCATATATAAACACTTAAAAGGAATAAAAAGATTCAAATAATCCCTGTTTAATTGAAGGTTCAACCTAGATATCATACACACACATGCATTACGAAATACATTATATGATAGTTTGAGATGTATGTTATTTATATATATAATTATAATAAAACATATATAAAATCTGACTTTACCTTAAACCAAATGACATCTATTTTTGTCCCTTCGAAAAACATATAAATGAAACTTTATTTTAACACTTCCTCTAAAATTACCTCAACTGATTTTTTTATATTTGTTTATAAAAAAAAAGAGAGAGAGGGAAGCCTGGGTTTATAATTGCAAAAATTAAGTTTCAATTGAAATGCCTGACCGATTATTTTTAAGAAAAACAAAATCTTTCAGCGAGGTAAATAAAGGGGATTAAAAACAACTCTGCACTTTTACTTAGTTAGCTTTTTTTTTTTTAGCTTTTTTTAAATTAAAGTATGAGGGCATGATTTTCAGAATTTAAAAAAATGAAAATGTGCTTACAAAATAGGCCCCTGTCACCTGGTTTAATAATAAATCTAGCATACATGTAAACTTTAAGAATGACTACATCTATTCGATATTTTTAACAATATAGGTTAATTTATAATATTAAAGTTAAATATTAAAGAAAATTAACAAAATAAAATAAATTATACAAATAAAAGAGAAACATCAAATGCTTAAGAATTGTTTTATGGGTATATGGGGTGCAGATTCTTATGTATGATGAATTCAAATGTCCATTGCTTGTTATTACCTTCACAAAGGATTTTAAAATAAATGGCAAGATATGAAGAGTGACATGTAGATATTATGATATATAGCTATCATGGTGCAATTCATATGGTCCTGGATGGTCTTCTTTTCATACATAAATAAATAATTGTTTACTATGGAGATAGGCTAGTTCTTTGGAATAGCATCCAACTGAAGGTAGCATAATTGACTAGTTGGCTTCTTATTTCTGGAATAACAGCACAGCAGGTCGGCAGACTGAATTCATTATTAAGACAGAAATATCAGAACAGGGAAATTGATCAGTCCACTTCAATTGCTGAGCAATTCACAAACTCCATCAGGTTTCTGAGCTCATGCTTCCCAGAGGTGATGAAGGGGAAGTGGACACAAGCTTTGTACTCACTGGTTTGCATAGTATGGGGCTTCTGCAAGCCAAATAATTGTCTTCGCAAAACTTTTATTGACAACCTTTAAGAATCTTCCTAATTCAAACAACTTGAAGAATGTTTCCTAAAGAACCAACTTACTGTATTTACATTTGCTGAAATATTTATACAACTTTCCACTAAAGACATCCAGATTAATTATATATTTTGCTGATAACAATTTTGATCAGCTAATTACAATTTACTCCTGTACTCGTTTATTAATTAAAAAATTTTCTAAATTCTGAAAACCTTCAGTAAATATGTAATACAAAGAGATTACATTATTTTTCATTTATTAGACAAGGTGTTAATAACAATTATAAATGTACCTATGTGGTATAATTAATCTGCATTTACAAAATAAAAATATTCAGGAATTTTTTTAGCTAAATTTTAAATTAATTGTTTTTCAGAATGTTGTAGAATCAGTTATACCTTTGAATGTTAATTATTTATCTAATCTCAGCTCTTTTCTACCCCCACATATAAGTGCCTTTAATAAATTTAATAAAGTAAAATATTTATTCTTATAAGATTTTAAAAAATTATTTATTAATAAATCTAAAGTTGTAAGTTTAAAATTATTTAGTTATAAACTGGCATTATTTTATGTCAATTTAAAAAAAGTTATTATTGTTTAAAGGAAATGAAGATTAATAGTAAACAATGGATATCTATTCCATTTATTTCAAATCCACAAGTGAATTTTTTTAAGGATATATATAAGAATATGTTTAATGTTTCATTCTACATTCCAAACAATATTAATAAATTAGTCAATAATTTTAAGGATGTCATACCTGTCAAGCAGAAAAGTAATGTCATATATCAGTTTTTTATGATTGTATGCTATCATATATAGGTGAATCTTGGTGCAGTATTGAGAAGAGATTGAGGGAGCATGAATTGTTATATAAGCATGTAAAAAGTAAAAATAATGGTGATTTAATGTCTCCTTCAGTTTTCTTTGATCATGAAAAAACATGTAAATATCAAATTAAATTTGATTTTGAAAATGTGAAAATTCTTCATGAAGAAAGAAACCATAATAAAAAAAAATTAAGGAGGCAATTTTTATAAATATGAATAAAATACATTTAATAGACAAGCTGCTAACATTAAAATATGAGATTCATGGGATTTGAATTGATGACATTTGCTTTCCGCTTTTGTTTTTGAACTTAATGGCAGTTGAGGCAGGTTTAAGAAATTAACTGAAAGTACTTCTGTGGATTTAAGGATTGTTTATAATAGTTTGTTACCATTAAATTTATTATTTTTATTATAATTACAATTTTGTTTTAATTAACGATCATTTTATTTATATATATATAGCCTATTGAGTTCATTTTATTGAATAATGATAATAATTACTATTTTTTGTTTCATTGTAAAGCAAAAAATTATGTTTCCTGTAAATATTTCTATTGGAATTTCATCTATATCAGTGATGTCACTGAACTGCATGCAGTTCAGAACAGTTATGAATGTAGCCCTATACATAAACTTATTTAAGACATTAAGTTTTTTTGTAACTATGTATCACAATGTGGTAAATTAAATGTATATACACTCTCAAATACAACCATATTAGTGATCACAAACATGGAACCAGCTTGACAATTTTAAAAAATTCTGAAACAACTATTGTATAATTAAAATTATTATGTGAGGACTTTTTTGCTTATCTGTGGTAGCAGATATCATGAAAATTATGCTCTGATATTTTTTGTTTATTTGTTTATCAATTTTAGGTAATGTTTGTGTATTTAACATGTGACCAAAACAACTCTTTTTTTTCTAATGAGGTCCAGAGATCAATTGTTTTATACTTCTATCATTAAATCATTAGTTTTTTTTTCTTCATTTTTAGTAGTTCTGCTTAATTTGAATGTTCTGCAATCTCTATTTTTTTGAAGATCTCATCCTGCATTGTTTCCTATTTCTAAACTTTTTTCTTAGACCTTTTTCAATTTGTTTCTTATTAGTTTAACCTTAACTGAAATTTTTTTTTTCAACTCACCTTTTTTTTTTTATTTTATGAAATTTATTTTTGTAGAGTTGTAATTATATTTTATTGAGCACCCAGAAAGTATATAAATTGATATATTTAAATTTTTATTTTGTGATCATCAAAAATATGTGCTATAACTTAATAAGAACTGGTATTTTTTTCATATTTATTAAACCATTTGCTCTCAAAAATTGTTGAACTGAATCAGGCATAATCTTGCAGTCAATAACTAAACTACTTCATATAATATAGTTTATGTGACTATGATAATGTTTTTCTAAGGATAACAAATGCATAATCATTGGTGAGATGTTTAAAAAAAAATTTTCAGGAAATATCGTTCATGTTTTTTAGCTTCATTATTGTTTCCCAAATCATATTTTCTAACTATAACAGATACATTTTTTATTTTGGAATTAAAATTACCAGTAACTAAAGTGTATATTTTAGATATGTTATTCACTACTCATTATAGACTACCTTTGATCTATTTTATTTCACTTTCACCAACCTCTGTAATTGGTGCAAAAACTTATTTAATTAATCATATTGATTTTAGCAGTCTGAATTCTGATAGAAATATTTTTTTCTGCTATTATTATAGCTTGCATACTTATTTATTTTGGAATACTTGAGAATTGATTGGGTTAAGAATTCCACTGCTGAATACCTGATCTATAAATATGAAATATTATTAAAATGTTGAATTAGAACTAGGCTTGACTTTTAAATGGCTCTTGTGCTAATTGATTGCAAAGCTTTGAAATTGTAAGGTATAAATATAAGTTATTTGCAAATGGAAAAATTATCAATTATTTAAAAATTAAACAATCAATTTAAATTCCTTTTGCATACACAAAAATAAGTCACTACCATAATCACATGATCTCCATTTTTTTAAATAAACTATTTCACGTATTCTCAAAATATTTTTCATTATAATTAAGCATCATGAGAGGAATTTATCATGGTATTTAACCATACTACACACAGTAGGCACTATATAATATTAGCTAAATATATTAAATTATCTAGGTGTTTAATTTCTTTTAAATGTAAATATTTTGTTTAGTATAATCAAAAAAAGTTTTCATAGTATTAAATATAATGAATTAATAAATAAACAACTTATTCATAAATACTAGTAAACATTTAATGACATATATATGGTATGTTTTCTATATGTACATTTATTATTAAAAGTAAGTTGCCTTGACAACAGTTTGAAATGGTTGATTGTTATTGATATTGGAAGTGTCTAATTGTTGACTGGTTTTAATGATTTATGTTATATATATATAGTTATGAGGCGTTTCAAATATATTATATATATTGTAATAACTGAGGTCAATATGATGTCATTTGATATTACAAAGGCCATACTAACAATTAATTAAAAATAAACCAAGCCAAAAATATAAGTTAACATAATGATAATGATTAATTGTAAAAACGATTTGTTATACATTTTATTACTACAAATTTTAATTGTAAATAATTCCATTATGAAATATAATTATATTTATTGGTTAAAATATAATCGTAAAATGATGCATTTACATGTATATTTTATCAATGAAAATGCAAAGTTTTATAATTGTTTAAGTAACAAAAAAAAAAAAATTTTGTTTCTAGTATAATTAAAAATAATCTATTAATTATTTATTAATTTACATTAGTTGAAAATAAGAAAATAAAATTTATTGTTTTCTTTTGTTTATAAATATTTTAGATAACAAAAAAAAGACAGATACAAAATTTTATTTTGATTTAATTATATCTATAATCATTGTTTGGAATTGTTTCTATTAATATAGATTCCATTTCTTTTAATTTAATTATATTATATAAAAGAAAAAATGTATTTGTGATTTAATAAAAACAAAATTAAATTGACTAAAATTATGATTGGTGAGGGCTGCAATGGATTGTTATAAAAAGGGTATAAATAGGCAGACAATAAGTCACTCTCTTTTTGTGCCTCTTGCTGCTGGACAATATTGGTCAGATGCAGAAGACAACCTGGGAGCAAAAATAGCTGAATAACTGTTTTTGCAGAATGATTGAAAACCATCAGCATTTGGAGCAAATATTAGTAATTGACTTTTTCTTGCCATCAATGAAAAATGATCAAATTCCTTAGTGAAATGAAATCTTTAAGAATGGATTGTTAAAATCTGGTCCATGCCAATCAGATTCTGGAACATGTAGCCCTCCTGTAGACGATGATCACCTATTGCCAAAATAAAATGAGAGAAGGGATGACTAAATCATAAGCCCTATCTGTCATCCTGTCATAATAAGAAGTATCCCTCTAGTCATTAAGAACTTTAGAACTAAGCAATAATTAATAACCCACATATATGCATTTGTAATAAAAATGTTATAAATATGGTACCATGACTTTTAATTAAAGATGAGCCTACTTATTTTAATAAGTTAAAACTCTTTTTTTTTATCAATACAAACTGCTAATATAAACCCTTACATATGTTTTTTTTAAATAAATTAAATCTAGAATATATAAATTTTTATACTTACTCTATATTAAATCTCAATTTATATTTATATGTCAGATGTCTGTTTAAACATAATAGTTAGGTGTTGGTTTAATAAATTTATTGTTAAAATCTATCTTGTATGTATGTGATTTGATCGCATTCCAAGCAAATAGTTTATAACTATCCCTTAAGTTTCATATTTTTTATTGAGAAAGTATTGGGGCATAAAAAATCAATCAATGGAGGATGAGTGTCTATAAGATGCTCTTTAGTCAAAGTGCATCATTTTTTAATTGAAACAGGGCGTAAAAAAGCAACCAATGGAGGATAGGTGTTAATAAAATACTCTGTAGTCAAAGTATCCCATTTTTTAATTGAAATGGTGCTCAGCCATGAGTAATTCATTAACCTATAAAGATCTTGTTTGATTAAAGAAAGATAATAGTTTTAGATTCATTAAAAGGGGAGAGAGGTAGTGGTCATCAGTAATCTCTATAATTAGAATAATTCAAACAGCCAAATGATATTCTGTATTTAAAATTATATTATTTAAAGTTATAGATATAATTCACTGATGTATTAAGACGGAGGTGTTTAGAAATTTGGATTTATATAGTATCATATGTCATGTTGTGTGATGATGACTGTATCAGATTGTCTCATAAAATGTAAGCAAAGAAATAAGTAAAGTGGTGAATAAAAAAATTATATATTGTAATCAAATGGGCAACCAGCTGGAATGCAGTTAATGATGAAGCTGAGATACGATTTGTAATATTAAGTGATTTAATGCTTTCGAAAAGTTTATCTTTTCATAATTATAGCGATAAGATCATCTAAAAAAGATTAATATACAGGCCATGTCTATTTAAATATATGAAAAATAGTGGATTAAAAAGTCCAGTTTTTGGAGATGGTAAAGCATGCTTTTTGGGTTGTTGTTTTTTTTTTTTTTTCAAATATATATATATGTTTATAGACTTTTTTTTTTTTTACTGTAAATAAAAAAAAAATTACTTTTTCTGAAAAATTCCTTTATCTGTAATTGCTGATCTTTTCAGTAATAATTTTGAAAATTAGGTATTAAATGCAACTAATAAGAGACTTTCTATTTGGCTCATATATGTGGGTGATACATTTGTTAAATGGTCTCATGGTATTCATTTCTTGAATTCTTTTTTTGTTTTTCTTGATGGGTAGTATCCTAATATTAAATTCACCATGAAAGTTGAAAACAACAAAACAGTTTCTTTTTGAATTATTTTAATTGCTAAAAAAAACATGATGTTTCTTTATCAATATCTGTTCATAGAAAATATACCCATCATCAGATATCTCATTTTCAATTCTCATCATCATCCTGTTCATATATTTTCTGTGACAAAAAATTTTTTGATAAGAGCATATAGTTTGTCTGATATAGATTATCTTTCTCAAGAAATGACACTAATTAAACATATTCTACTCTCTTGTAATTACACTAAAAACATTATATATAAGGTAAAACTGAAAATTCTTCAACTTGTTATAGAGTTCTTTTACCTCATATTAAAAAAGACACTTGTAAAGTTAGCCGGTAACTGTCTAATTTCAACATTTAGACTACTTTTTACACTAGCAAAAGAATTTAAAGTGGTGATTTTTTCCATGAGCCCAAAGATTTATTACTTTTAGAACACCAAAGTGTCTATGAAATTCTATGTTCACAGTTCCTAAGATGTTATGTAGTTAATAAATAGATGCATTGTGGTTAGAGTTATGGTGCATATAAATGTCTTGAATCAAAAGCGTGACATCAGCTTTTACAAAGCATTTTTTAGACATGGATTACACACCTAACTTTCATAATACTAAAATACTAGCTAATTTGGAAAAATATTTAAGAACTATGAGAATGTCTATTGAAATATTAAAAAGAGCAAACAGTTTTAAAATGTGATTAAAATATTGCATATTCCAGTTTTATAAAAAAATATTTTATTTCTTCTAAATCAATTTTAATAAATCAACTAATTGTAAAACAAGAAGTAAAAAATACTAATTCATGTGCAAACTCATTTTTACTTAAGGCATAACAGCACTTTAAAACTTTAGACTTGACAAGGATGAATGTTAATTTAATGAAGTGTCAAAAATTAAGAGAAAAAAAAAAATACATAGTATAACACAAATAAGACTTTATTTTCATCATATAACCATAAAAATATTTGCTCTCTCTCTCTCTCTCTCTCTATATATATATATATATAATTTAATGTTCACAAATTGTAATAAAAAATCTTTCTATTATAATGGCAACTTTCTTCACAGTATGGTATTTTTATATAATAATATATAGGTTTGGGTTCAAATCTGGATTCCATAAAATCCAAGATATGTTAATACTCTTTAAGATATAATGATATAGACATATATAATGATCTATTCAAGATACGTACTGTAAATTTTGATTCAAATAAATATGAAAATTGAATGTTCAATAAAATTTAAATAAAAATAAGATTCAATTAAAATATATAACATTATAACCAATGTGATGATGATGACCTATAATCTAAAAATACAAGCACTCCCAAAAGTATTTTATTTGTTTTTCAATTTCAATAAAAAGAAACTCAAAGATAACAAACCTCATAAAAAGAAAATTTACTTTTGGAAAAGTTTTTAAAAAACTGATCATCATCAATTACCACCATCCCAGCATGTTCCCCAATGGATTGCATGATTTCTCAGAACTGTGAATATTAACTAGAATTTGTATATAAAAAGCATATATTTGAATTGAGTTACAAACACAAACTAAATAGGTAAATTAAACTATTAACAAATGCTTAAAAATATTATAGTAACCAAAAGATATTTTAAGTTTAAGCTATGGTTCAAGTTTAAGGCCCTATGGTATTTATAATGATAAGATCTTACCATGTTAAATATTGAAATAGCCACTAACCAGGATTTTTACTCCAGGTACCATTCTTTTAATATTTTACTGTTATCTTCCTTGTTTTTAACATATAATAGCAACAATCCACTCTTCTTGTACTTGTAATTTATTAATTTTACAGTTTCAACTGTTCCTAGCAGTCTTTGTCAGATCTACAAAATTTAAATTTTATATAAATACAACCATATTTCATACATATATGCTGATGGTCTTTCTTGAACACTGGTGATGTTAGAGAAGGTAAATACAGCAGCATTGGTAATGTTATATAATGTATACTATCTGTAGGTTTTAAGTAATTTATTTGGCCCTATCCATTTTTTCCTTCACAGCATTATAGAAGAATTGCACAAGCTTGCGCTGGTTTTTCAAACATCTACACTAATTTTTGGATCAGTCTGTATTTTCCTGGCATTTTGACTGGTGTGGGTTTTGGTTATCTATCAGCATAGTGACTATTGTAACTGGAGTATTTAAATATTCTTTTAAAATGACCAGTGAAATGGCTTACAGTGGGAAAAGAGTTTTACTCAGTGGTCATTTCTCTTTACAGCATGGATTACAGCAATAGAGCTTCAATATTAGACTGCATTCAAATAAAAAACAATATGGAATGATCTGCAGGGTTTCTAGAATTAGAATGATAGCATTAATGCTGTCAAGTTGCTTGTTTCTAACCTATTTATACCTATTTTATGCTGTTCAAACAACATGATTTTCAAACAACATATATGTTACTAGTTAAGGAAAATAGACTTTTGTGTCATTATAACAATATTTTTTTGAAAAACACTCTGTTTATTCTCTTTAAAACATGTTGTGGACACAAATTTTACATACATTATATGTAAATATCTGAAATAAAAGAAGTGGAAAAATAAAAACCATGAGCATTGCCAATTGCTCAACAAGCTTTGTGATAAATGCTTAGCCAGAGAAAGCATTTAAAATATCTCTGTCAGGAACCCCTCACCCAATCTCTGACTATGGTTTAATGCTTTGGTACTTCTCAGAGAGGCACTAGGATAGGTTCAGACATTAGATCTAAAAATACCAATCCAAAGCCAGCATTTATCTGAAAGTTATCTATTGAATGAAAAATATGACATTTTCAGACACCTACATGTCTTTAAATCTACTCAACTCAAATAGCTATATGGGGATGTCTTCAAACTCAGCTACCCAACTCAAGCTATTTGAGTGGGTTTGAAGACATGTAGGCATCTGAAAATTTCAGATTTTCCATTCAATAGATAACTTTTAGATAAATGCTGGCTTTGGGTTGGTATTTTTAGATCCAGTGTCTGAACCTATCCTAGTGCCTCTCTGAGGAGTACCAAAGCATGAAACCATGGTCAGAGGTTTGGGGGGGGGGGTTCATGACAAAGATATTTTAAATAATTTCTCTGGCTAAGAATTTACCACAAAGCTTATTGAGCAATTGGCAAGGCTCATTGTTTATATCTTACAAGCTTAAGAGAATTTTTTCATGTGATCTATGACTCTTATTTTGACTATTTATAGTCTCTGCCTTAAGTTTTATGCAATTTTATATTGCTAAGACTATGAATATATGGTATGGCTGAAGATCTCTCAACCCTATATAGCTATTTGAGTTGATAGCTGGGTTTGAAGACATATAGATGTCTGAAAATTTCAGATTTTTCACTCAATAGATAACTTTTTGGTAAATGCTGGTTTTGGGTTGGTATTTCTTAACCAACCCTAGCACCTCTCTAAAGAGTGCCAAAGCATGAAACCATGGTCAGAGGTTTGGGGGGTTTTCTGACTGAGATATTTTAAATGCTTTCTCTGGCTAAGCTTTTATCATAAAGTTTGCTGAGCAATTGGCAGTGCTCAGTGTTTATATCTTACAAGCTTAAGAGCATTGGATCATGTGACCTATAACTCTTATTTTGACTATTTAAGAGAAAAAATAGTTTATCTATTTGTCTGTTTATTTACATTTCACAAAGAAAAATTCACTACCAACTTTAAAATTTTTAATTATAACTTTTAAAATATTATTAATTCCAATGTTTTAATATTATTTTCCAACCCACCATTGGATTTTCTATAAAAAATGGACAAATTGTTTAATTAAAACTTCCATTTGAGAAGCAAATTAAACAAGATTCAAATTTAGATTTTTTTTCATAAAAAATTATACAATTTAAATTCTTTCATGTCTTGAAAGCATTTTTCCTTCTTCCTCTACAGTATTATTATCATTCCCTTATTTCTCACATATTATAAATTAATATTTAATAATCTTTTATAATGTGCATGAATTAATTTTTCATTTAACTTTTAGATAGTTTTTACTGAAACAGACAGGTCTGTCTATCCTACTGTTTCACCTACTATATACTGTAGTAGTATTTCTATATATGTAACTATCACCAAATCCTCATATATCATGTTGATATTGTACTAAAATCAGGCTCATTTTAAACCAAAATGTATTAGTCATGTATGTGTTCATATATCTTAGCATACAGTATGAAAATGAATCTATATATGTAAAAACTCATAAATACGCATGTATATATTTCTGGTACTAAAATAAATGGAAAATGCTTTGTATATGTAACAAGAGACTACATATATGCAGGAAAGAATAATGTTAACAGAATTAAAACATTAAAAATTTCTTTATTTAGAATAATTATTCTAAAAGTAATATTTGAAATTATTATATATTTCTGCATATATCGTTAAATTATATGATCAAGTTACATATATAACAAAATGTTTTTCATCTTTGGATTTGTTTTCTAAAAAAGATGATTTCATAAAACTTAATCTTTCTCACTGTATTATGACCTAGTTACAAATTAAGAGTAAAAATAGATTTTAAAATAAAAATATGAATAAATTATCCTGATTGACTGAAGGTAAAAACATGGTTTACCGAAGATAAAACCCACCTGTAGAAAAATCAATCGCAGTGGGATTCTACAATTTCTTAGAATGCAATGAGAAAACTAAAAAAAAACAAATCTAAAAACTACTATGACAGGGGAGAGGGGGGTAAGCTGATATATAAGCTTCTGCAGCTATCTTTAATTCATTTGGACATTCTTTTAAGTCAATTTTTTAACAAAGTATTTTGTAAAATTGGTGATGATGAATAAGTCAGGGTAGAAGGCAACTTTCCTTGCTTTCTTGACTCCAATAAGATATACCAGATGTGGAAAGCATTGTAGTAAGAACCGATACCACCTAAGAAGAAATCCCTCACAATGAAGCTAACTTGCCAGCAGAAAGAAGATAATGGTAACAAACTCCTTCAACTTAAAGTTAACTTTTCAACTAAAATTTATTAATTCCTAAAAGCTAGCTAAATATATTAACTATGGCCAAAATAAATGTATTCTAAACTTATAAGCTTAAATGTAATTTTATTTTCTTTATCTAAAAATCCCACATCTTGCCTGATTTGCTCATTTGCTTATTTATTGATTGAATTACTTACTGAATTTATTTACTGATTCATTTGTTGGTTTGCTGATTTATTTCTGATTGACTTGGTTTCAATGTATTTATCTTCTTCTGAGTTATTTAAAGTTATTTAGTTTGAACTTGCTTTAATCGATTGATTTTAAATGATTTAACATAACTTTTATTATGTATACTTCTAAATGATTTATTTTAAAATGATAATTACATTTCTGGGTTATTTTACATATTTAACTTAATGATAATGTTTGCGTTCATTAGGAATTCTCATAAATAACTTAGCTCTATATTAACCTAAATCAATCAACTTCTAAACTAATTTCATTTCAATTCCCTTTGTAAACTAAGCTAAAGTAAAACCAAATTGCAGATTTCACTTATGTGAAATCTTATCTCTAAACTTATATTTCTTTGAGTTAAATCTATGCCATATTTTATTTTATTTCAATTATGTATTTGTTTATGCTATATTTGTTTAGAATGGAGTTTTATTCCTAGTTAAATCATTAGTGAGACATGCTTAAATATTCTCATGCATATATATATATATATATATATGCATATGCATGAGAATATATATATATACATATATATATATATATATATATATATATATATAATGTTGCATTTATTAATTCACAAACAAAACTCCATTTTGAAATGGATAAAATGTCTTATTTAAGATGTAATTAAAAGCTTACAGCTACTCTTAGATAGATTTGCTTTAAATGTGATATTGAGCTAATATTTAGCCAATGTGACAAAGTATAGCATAAAGCTATAACTTTATATTGTTGTTATCCATAATATGCTGTAATCCTCCCTAGAGTTATAAAAGCCTATATAGATAGCTTTATAAATTAGATTCATAAGCTTTCCTTAATAGCATTATAATAGATGCTATATAATAAACTGATCTATGATAGTTTCATGGAAAAAAACTATTGTTTAGCATTCGATTTTTATTATATAATTATGTAGTCAGCAGTGCAAATGTGTCCTTAAGATACACTTAAGCATATATACTTGTTGCTGTATCATTCTTAATGGGTGTATGTGTAAGGACTACCCCATTACTCTTAGTTTGGAACAACTACATTCTTCAGATGGTGTGGTCAGGTAAGCATCCTCAGAAATGGAGCATGAGACTCCATACAGTTTAATTAGTTGTTCAATCACCCGACTAAAAGGTCTCTTATTTCCACAGTAATGGGTATGGTGAAAAGGGAACCAGTACTTAATACAATCCCGTGAAAAAGAACCCATTCGAGACACAGGGACTCAGATTGTAATACACCTTGGTATCTGAAGTCTGACTGCCAATCATCAGTTCATCCCACCATAATAATTGTATCTTTCAGCTTTCATCTGAATTCGAATCTAATTTCATAGGCATATAAGCTATGTAGAGAATATATTAATTATTCGCACTTAATGAAATGATCTTTATAAATGTTGGTAATCACTTCTACTAGCTCTAAAGCAAATCTAAATCCTATTATATGGCATAAACTAAGCATAGATCATCATGAGCAAACTAAACTAATTTTTAATAAGACTCTTAAAAATTAACTTAAAATGTACAAATCTTCATGACCTGTGAGTGATAGAGATATATATAACAAAATAAATTAAATTATTTGTAACCCAAAACTACAATCACCTGCAAGTGATTGGAAATGCTATATATATAAACTGTAAATGCTTATATCCAAATCATCATCTGTGAGTGATATACATATATATGACAATTCGAATAATGTAACTAATTTCTAACCAGAAAATTAATGTCACCTGCGAGTGATTCCAAATGTCATATATATATATATATATATATATATAAATGTCATATATATATATATATATATATATATATTGTAATGGTAAATAATAATAGAAATATAGATAAACCATTATTGATTATTAAAATATGTTTATAATCTGTGCAATTTGTAACAGTAAGAAAAATTTGTAACAGCATACAAATTATTGTAATGATGAAAAAGTCTGCTATTTTGTAACCGATTATAAACATATAGATGAGTGATAAAATGATAGTTGCTATAATTCAATAACTAAACACTAAACAGGATATATGATATGCTCCAGCGGTTCATCATTTGTAACCGAGTAAATTACATGAGAAATGAATTCACTGTGTTAGCTAAAATACAATTTGTATTTAAATAAGGATGACGCTAACATATAAATAAGAATATATGCATATCATGCTCTATTTGGGTGTCTATTTCTAATTAATTAAATATAACATTATAGCCCATTTGCAACTATCCTAAACATTAATTCTGTCATGCTAATAATAAAATAAATAAATTATCTCATTTTTCATATAAAATAACCAAATGAAAATTAAAACTGTCATCATTAAAGATTTAAAATATTTAGATATTGGGGAAGTCATTTGAACAATAAAACATGCTGGCCATTGTCATCAAATAAAATAATATTAAATATAGCAACTGAATAAAATTACCCACTGTGAGATCCCTGGAGTGCCTTATGCTTAACTCCAATAACAGGTTCTTTTAACTGAGAATCCTCATTCCTCTTTTCATTTATATATGACCATTCATGGTTACACACACATGCTAGTGCTGTTTATAACAACTTATAAAAAAAATATCATATAAAGTTAATATTATGAAGTTGGAAATGGATTAAATCACTCTTTATTCAGTTTAGCTAAGTACATGTGTTTTCCCATGAGCGCCACTAGATTGTTTTAAATCTAGATAAATATCTGTTTAGAGTGTACTGAGTTCAAACTCATTCAGTACATTTTTATCACACATGACTTGGATGACTAATGAAAAAAATGACACTCTTATATTTTACTCATGTCAATAAAATCATAAGATCCCCATATCACCAAAATTTATATATATCAAAGACTCTTATAAATATTACTAGCTCATTTTACGTATATTGATGAACAGACAATTATAATCTTATTAATGGCTTCCAAACAATCATAGTAAAGACCATTACTTAAGTGGATAGCCATGAAATTGGTTACTTAACTTAATCATTTATTATAATATAAAGATGATAATGATGATGATAATAATGATGATGATGATACCAGCCATAGCTTTATAATAAACTCACAA
The DNA here is from genome assembly GCA_028023455.1 of Epiperipatus broadwayi. Lineage (NCBI taxonomy): Eukaryota > Metazoa > Onychophora > Udeonychophora > Euonychophora > Peripatidae > Epiperipatus > Epiperipatus broadwayi. The sequence continues at coordinate 1,489,102 of JAQFVV010000247.1, forward strand.
CAATAAATTTATCTTTATAAACTCATAGGCACTTATTAAAATCATCTCATGTCAAACTGGGATTTAAATATTACATTCACTAGCATTTATACACATTTATATTTATTTATGCCAAGTATTTTTATAGTTAAAACTAGGATTCAATAATACCAGTGATGATGACTGATCATCACGCATCTCCCCACATGATATTCAACTTCCTATAACCCCTATTTACTATATATATTAATTGTGTTAAACATTAAATTTAATGATTATGATTTATTTAATGATGATGGTGATCATAACTCATGTACCGTACTGTGTTTAAACGGTGTTTTAATCAATAATATAAAATCCATCATTGATGAGGATGATCAAAACTCATGGGCATAACATAATTTTAGCTTTTTATTAGTAACCTATAATTATTAAAACTTGGTTATTATCAAGCATAATCCTTAAATACTTAAATGTAAATTAACATTCTAGCTTACTTAACATTTTGTGAGGCTTGCTTAATATTTGTGAGTGCTGATCATTCTTAATATCTGCGAACGATGATGATGATCATTTAAAATGATAAAATCAAGACAAGAAAAACATAATATTTTTAATAATAACTCGGAAACCAATTAAGATATATAATTATATTTTATTAATACTATTCTTCTTTCTTAATTAATAACTGTACAATTGCCTCTATTATTATATTAATTAACTATAGAATTAATATAAAATTTTATATATGCATAACCAAATAAATTTAATATACAAGTTTGTCATTTTGGATATTTTAAAATAAGCTGGCTTAAACTGATATTAGAAAAAAAATATTTCATTGAATGCTTACTTAAGACTTTCCTAACTTATTATATCATAAAAATAAATTTTATATGTAACCTGTGTGTTTTATTTCACTTCCATTCATATGTGAAGTCTTGCTTTTCAGTTTACCCTATTTAAACTAATCAGGTATAACCTATTCCTTTGACATGTTTGTATAAGCAATTACACATGCACACACACACCCTGTGATATGCCAACATATATTTTTAAAATGTGTTTCTTTATATTAGAGATTAACCTTTTGAACGATGATTATATAATTGGCCGAATGAGTTAAAAATCAAAACTTGTAATTGGCCAACTCACAACTTTAACAAAATCTATTGTTAAAATAGATCACTTTTAATAATATAAATACGTTAGTTTCGTTTGTAAAAAGTATATTACTGAATTTTAAGATTATGAAAGCAAACGAAAATCTTTTCAAAAATAAAATTTGATTTATAATTTAAAAAATATTTAATTGCGGTGAAATAAAAGTAACCACTATTCAACCAACCAAAAATTATTGCTGACGCAATCTTTTTTTTTCACTTTACGTTACGATCAATATGTAGCAATAAATAAATAATTCTTGGTAATATCTTAACTATTTTTCTAAAATAATTTGATTTTTAGTATTATTTTATCAATAATAATTTGTAATTCAATTCAAATATTGTTTAAAATGTTGTAAACATTCGTTTATCATTTTCATAATAAAAATCAAAATGAACATAACTTTTTACTTTTTGGCAGCCATTACCCTTTTTGACAGAAGTGGGACAGCCAATAAGATTCAAGAAAAGTTGGTGAGGAGGCGGTGCTTTGGTTTTGTTTGACATATATGGTCATTTTTATTGATTTTTTTACTCATAAAATAACTCTGAAGAGGGCACCATCTTACAGAACTTTTGATTTTCTTTCGAATGACATATTATATGTATACATGCGATAAAAAGTAGCCGATTTAGAGTGACATCAAATCTTCTTGTTTTTAGATGAGTCATGCATTAAAAGAGTTAATACATAAATCACATATATAAAAAAATATTCTTGCAACCTTGAGCAAAAGAAAATAAAATACATTATATCAATTTTAATATGCAACAAGATAAATAAAAAAAACATTATAAATGCATATATTTATAGGTTGCACATTATCATAACAAATGAAGAACAATAAAAAAAACATTTCAATATTACAATATATAATCAAAAAAAAATAAAAAAATAATGAAAATTTAAGTTTAAAGATTTAAACTGTGTTTGTGTTGTGTTATGTGATATTGAAAATAACTATCGATAAACAAGACTTTAATGTTTCTGTATCAAAAGAAAAAAATGCTTTGACCAATAAATTAAGGTTTACTTTTAATAAGTAAGAATAAAAGATCTGTTAATGAAAGTTCATAGTTACCTGACTATTTTCACTTCTTATAAATATCTCAAGTTTGAATTTTCAGACTGCTTGTCTCACATATAGCTTCAATAAGTTGATTTGCTCCATTTAAAAAAACAGTTCTGGTTGATATCTTCTAATAAACATGAATTAATTGACCTGCTGGTTTCCACAATTTTAACATTATTTATTGTTGATACTTTTGATAATGCTGAATTCATTGACTGGTTTACTTTTACCATTTCAAAAAAAACAGTTATTACAAATACTTTTAGATAAGTATGAACTGGTGGATTTGCTTGTCTCTACCATTTACAAAAAAAATCATTGTAGACACTTTAGATGACTATGAGGAAAAATTTAACAAAAATTTGATTGATAGCTTAATCAAACCTAGTTATAAGGTTTTTATACAATTTCCTTTTCTTTTCTCTTCTTTCCCCTTCTCCCTCCATTTAAAGGTAATGAACCTATAATAGGCCAGGAGTCAGAAAAGAAGCATTTAAAATAGCTTGTGTGGTTGGCTTTAAACTCGATCATTCTGTTGGTTATAAAGAACTTTTGGTATAAGTCCACGGATAGATCAGTGAGTTAACCCATAGATGTCAGATTTCAAAAAGCAGAAGAAGTGGCTTTAGCAATGCAAATTCTTTGTATGATACACAGAAAAATATATTAATAACATTTTACAGAATTGTCAATGACTTCTTCCAAGATATTCAATTTTGTTCCATTTCTTTTTCCTAAGCTAGCTGGGAAATACTTATATATATGCACATCTTTGTCTATACTGACTTTAACATGAGTCATTTTTCTTCTTTTAGATTTCCTTCAAAAACCAAAAACTTAACTGCTTCTCTTCTCTAATAAAATATTGCAAAAAAAAAACTGAGAGTTTACATCTCTTCCTAATAACATTAAAAAAAACTGACAGCCTACATCTCTTCTTTAATCACATAAAAAAAATCGATCACTAAATATTGTTTCATTCATCTATATTGCAAATCTTTGATCAAAGAAAAGGACCACCTAGAAATCTTATCTTGAGATAAAGATCAAAACTTCACAAGTTTGATGGTCTGTCGCAATTAATAAAAACTTAGGATTAATTGTTACTTTTATTACATCCAAGCATCACTTCCTTCTCTAGATATCTACAATCTAGATAATACAAAAACAACAAAGCCTGCAATCTTAGTCATTAAAAGATTTGTGTAAAAATGTTTTATGTTTAAAATATTCATACTCACACGTGTACATTTTCATATCCTAATCTACTAATCTTGATCGCTTTATTTTACACTTTCTTTCTGATCTGCTTTATTTAATAAGAATATGGCTAAATAATTTTAACACATTATTTAATAAAATATAATAAATCCCTATATTATAAGTATTGTTTCTCATTACCGTCTCTTTACAACTGCTTATTTATTAACTATTTATATACTATATAATAATAAATACACACATAAATCTATATATATAAACAATTTTTTTTCTCAATTAAATAATATATCTGTGTGTTTGAAATGAGAACATATACATACAATATATATATATATATATATATATTGTATGTATATGTATATATATATATATATATATATATATATAAACCAAAGCTACTTGTTGCTCAGTAAACTATAAATGATTATATCCAAAACTATCACCTGCGTGTGAACCAAAACTTAAACATCAAATTATGTCTCTAACTTAATCACCTGTGAGTGAGACAATCCATATAATCATTGCAATTATTATTTCATTTATTAATTTTATTATTTGGTTTTCATTAAATTAATTTTTAATTTAACTTCTGCTTAGTGTCTCAATGTTGCTCATTGTTAAGTAATTATTGATTAGTTAATCCTTAGTTAAGAATCACATCCTTATTTGATAATTATATCCAAGCCACATAATATCTATATAGATATACTGTTTAAAATGTCAGTTTCCCACAGTCTTGTGCTTTACCGATGTGCTACTGCCAGCTCGTGATGAAAGAGAATACTGCTGTGGCCTCATATGTGTAAGGTGGTAAATCTTTGAGCATTAGTAAAGGAATTGGGGCTACATCAGATACATGGTCCCCACCATCTTATGCTGGTCAGTCTTGGGATGATTTACTAAAACTCTGGATTTTGTTGTGCGAATGTACATATTTGACTGTTACATTACTTTTATCTCTCAAGTGACATACCTTTACATGCACATATGTAAATGGCAGCTTGTATATTTATTAATCAGTTTACATAAGTTTTTATTACGCACATTTTTTTTCTTTGCAGTGTTGTAGTATAATCACTGAGATACATCAGATTTGTTATAGCTACATTATATTAGCAAATAATAAAAAATAGAATGGTCTCACATATTTTATAAACTTGCAATATTAATATTAAACTTTCATTTGCTAACATTGCTAAAAATTCAGAATGACTATATTTAGCAGACTTTTTAAACTTATAATCAATTATATATAGGATGAAAATTGCATCTCTCTTTTAACAACACTTGTATTAATAATCAAATAGAAATTAAAAATCATAAAATACCTAATAAGTGTAACTTATATATTTAAAATAAGTAAGCTATTTACAAATAAGCTATGAATACATGTGGCTAATATATTATATCCACTCCAAATTTCCAACACTGTTAGCAAAAAAAGCTGTATCCATTCTATTCTAAAGAAAATTATTCATTCATATCTTATGGAAGACTGGTTTACTTCCATTTCTACTTCATATACATTAAGCTATGTTTATATAATACTTAAAATCATTAACTTTTAAGTATTATACAATAAAACAGCTTTAATAACTATGTATGTCAAGGATTTCTTCTTTATCTATTTAAAAAAACTGTAAAGAAAGTTCTTGCAGTCAGGACTTCTGTAATGAAGTTTAAACAGTTTTTCTTATCAGCTGAATACCTACTCATGATCAATAATTGCATAACTAATTAGATTCACTGCATGCCTATACTTTGGAAAAAATCCTTGGAGGTAGCTCAGTTACCTGAAAAAATTTCAAAGTTTTAACCAGATTCAAACTTCAGGACACAGGTATGGTAAGTAGATGTACTAACACAACACCATAAGATCGTTCACTTAATAAGCATTTAGTATTGAGAGAATTAAGAAATAATAGTTATTAATTTAAAATGTTAAGCAATTATTCATTAAACTAAAACATATATTTCATATTTATTATTATTATTATTATTATTATTATTATTATTATTATTATTATTATTATTATTATTATTATTATTATTATTATTATTATTATTATTATTATTATTATTATTATTATTATTATTATTATTATTATTATTATTATTATTATTATTATTATTATTATTATTATTATTATTATTATTATTATTATTATTATTATTTTATTATTAGTAGTAGTAGTAGTAGTAGTAATAGTAGTAGTAGTAGTAGTAGTAGTAGTAGTTTTTTTTATTGTCATAAAACCTGCCCATTAAATGACCTTTTCCCACTTCAATACTTGTTATTTCACTATAAAATGCAATGTAACTAATGAAATAATGTAAGTTACCTATTTTTTTCACTATGTATAACATTTTTACTTAATAAAGCTGTTTTAAAACTAAACTAGTAGTAGTAGTAGTAGTAGTAGTAGTAGTAGTAGTAGTAGTAGTAGTAGTAGTAGCAGTAGCAGTAGCAGTAGCATAGCAGTAGCAGTAGCAGCAGCAGTAGCAGAAGCAGCAGCAGCAGAAGCAGTAATAGCAGTGATAGTAGTAATAGTAGTAGTAGCAGTGGTAGAAATGGTTGTAGTAGTAGTAGTAATGTAGTAGTAGTAGTAGTAGTTGTGTTGTTATTATATTTCAAAGTAATGTTTATTTCTACTTAAACAGTGGTTTCAGTGAATAATAAAAAAAAAAACAAATATATCAATAACTAAGATTACAAATATCATTCTGAAAAACATGTTCAATTCATTGCAATTGTTTATTTGTGAATTATCATAGGATAGCACTTCAAGGATTCAAATTTTTGTGTTTGATTTCATTTGATTCAAAGAATAAAGTTTATGTATAGGTATAGAATATTAGTTAATTTCAGGCAGACAGAGATTTAAATGGTGTGCTTGAATGTTGATCTTGCTATATTAAAGATGCTCAGGTATTCCAAAGTGACTTGATGCTGGGCTTATTTGTATTCTATTACTGAGCTTTCAGGATTGATCACATGGCTGCAAAAATATTTGGTTGGGTTATTTTCTTGTCTCTGGTTTAAGATCTGGTATAACTTATTGGAGTAGGTTGTTTGAAGGAATCTAGTGTTACCACCCAAGCAGAATGTGCATTGAGTGGGCACAATAATGAATGTAAACTGAATATTGCAGCCCAAATGTCTGGGATCAAGCCTTGTCTATAACCCTCTGTTATGTTATTAATTGTAATGTTCTTTTATTTGTAATTAGCTAGTATGACATCTTTTGTACAAGATAGACCTGGACAGGTGTGTAGCATATGATGCTGTGTTTTCTCTTTTCTTTGTGGCATAATTCACAGTGAGGATCAATGTTTGGGTATAGTCAGTGATATCTGAGGAAGTGAGAGATATGGAGGGCATACATGTTTAATTACAGAAGAAATCAAAAAATTTTGGTTCAAGTGAGCATCTCTTGCATCTTTGTAGAAGTTGTTTGTTGTTTATATTTATCATCAGGGGAACATAGTCAGGAGGTAAGCTTGGGTGTAAGAAGCTTTAGATCTCCATCAGGCATATTTTCCAATTCCCATAAAAGGTATTTGATAATAAATATTTTGGATTGACTTTATGAGTACAGTGATATATATCCATATGGGAATGTAGTACAATCTGTTAGAATTATATTTAAAATGCGTTCAAGGGCTGGAATGCATCTTATGAAGGCTGCTATGAGGTTAATGCTTTTCTGTATGTAACATACTTGGATGGAGTATAGGTCAAGTTTGTTTCAAGTTGGTAAAAAGTTTAATTGTTTTATGGAAAGACAGTTTTTCTATGCCATAGTAGCTTGTTGCAAATTGAGTAAGTGGAAAATATAAATGACTTGGCAAAGTTTATAATTGTGAATAATATATAATTCTGGTAACTATTAATTGGTTTAAAAAGCATACTTTTGTGTATAGTGATAAGTGGGCCTTTGCATGAGTTAGTTGCATGTTTTGTATCATCTCAATTTGGGGGATGACTTTATCTCATTCCAGCAAGTCCTAGGTGGAAAGGAAAATGGAGAAAATTAGTATGCTTACCCTGGTATGTCAGTGTATATGTCTTGCACATGTAGAGGAACCATACTGATGTTTATTTATATTGAATGTGAGTTTATATTCGTGGTGTATTTTTACAGTATCATTTCCAGAACCAGCAGTAGTTTTTTTGAAGAAAGGAAGAGAATAATATCATCATTGTATATTATACATGGAATATATAGACTAGTTTATGGAAATGGTATTCCTTGTATTTTTTTTTTATTTTCTCTATGAGGGAGGGGGGGGACTGATGTATGTCATGAACAATAGGGCACTAAGTGAATAACCCTGAAGTATGAATTGGTTAGGGATAAATAATAATAATAATAGTAATTATTATTATTATTATTATTATTATTATTATTATTATTATTATTATTATTATTATTATTATTATTATTATTATTATTATTATTATTATTATTATTATTATTATTATTATTAATGAAATTGAGAGAAAGCAATAAATATGTTTCGGTATGTATATAGCTTCAATGTTTAATGTAAGTTTCTCTCGTTTTTAAATACATTAGATTTTTAGTTGTAACTTATTTTTCCATTTCTTAAAACTCATGCTTTGAAAATCTTTTAATTGTTTTTTTCCCTCTCTCTCTTCTTAATCTTATATAAGAAGAAAAGTCCACCAATTTTTAAGCTGCGAACATACTTAAATTGTTAGATTATTAGTAAAATAATTTGTATTCTGTTGAGATTATGATAATAATATTGAATAATTCTTCCTTTTTTAAAAAAAAAAAAAATTCTTTTTTAGAAGTTAATTGCTCCTCGGGCTAAGGAAGACTTGCGTTTAAAATTCTAATTGAATTTTGTTTTCCTTTCTTGTAATTTTTTTTAAGTAATGATTGCTATTAAAAGAAACGCTAATCATGAATTTTAATTTCCTTTCTTTCTTATTTATTTATTTAATTGCTGCTTTTTTTATCATTATGATTGGAATTAAATATTGATATAATCAGTTTTGGCAAATACATTCTGCTAATAACATTATTAATTAACTCATTTTATAAATAGTTAAACTATTTTATTACTTTGAATATAATAATAAAAATTTAAATTCTTGTGTATTTGATAATTTCTGGAGGCAGTATGATTCTTTATAATTTATAGTTATATGTTGGACTATTTCCCTTTGTCTACTTGAATTGCTGAATATTTTTGGGAACGTGAACTTTATGTATATTTTTCAAATTTTTCAATTATTAATAATAACACCCAAGTTACTATAGAACAGGAGGCTTATGAGTGGTATTCTTTTCCTCTCATGTTTTGCTGGCTTAACTAATGACAATTAGTATATAAATTAAACTAGTGATTTTTAGATGAAAAAAAAATACTTTAACTAGGCTAGTGTGTTAAAAAAATAATCTAATTGGTTAAAGTATTAATTAAATAGCATTTAATTACATCATCTAATTAGTCCAATATATAATTAAAAGTAAATATCATTATCACAAATTTTTGGACACTCATCCTTTATTTTCTGGTAATATACCTGCCAAAAAGTTGTGGAGTAATTATTATGCGATTATGCTACTTTTTTTGGAAGTCTTTGTATAATTGTATCCAAAATCAAAAAATCAGAGTTTTGTTTTAAAAAGATTTTATAACTACTATGCAAATAAATTTTTGAGATATGTAGTGTGAGGTATTATCATCTTAATCATATTTAAATTAAGCAATTAAAATAAAGTTTAAAATAAAAGTCTTTAAATAATCTATTTTGGGAGTAAGACCTTTCCAGTAATACGGGAGGGGGGGGGATATTAATGTCTATGTATGCTGATAGTTGGTGAGTATTTAGGGGTTGTTTTTTTTCATTGTTTTACTATTTACCTAAGAATATCTATGTATCTATTTAACAAATAATAATAAAATCTGATGGTCTAAAGGTTGTGCATCTGAAAAAAAATACCCCAGAGTGCTTAAAACCAGAAAATAAAAATTGTTTGATCTCTAATCAAATCCAAGATTGGAGGCATGACAAGAGAGGATGCTAATCATTTTCAATGATATCCTTCAAAATAAATAACTATGTAAAAACTTGTAAAATAACATATTATTATAAATAAAAAGCAATACACAAACAAAATAATTACATATTGCAATACTTTTATTTTAATCTTGATTAAAATACCTTTAAATTTTTTATATATTTTTTTTCAAACAAAATTGGAAACATAATGAATATTTCTGTAGTGTGATTTTTACTAGATTGGAGAAATGTTATTCATTACTGGATAATCTCTAGTCTAATAAATAACTAATGAAAATTATTAATATACTTTCATTAAGTGATTTATGTTAAAGTTGTGAGGGCAGTACATTTGACACTTATCAAATAAACAGTAGTAATTTGCTATCTATTGTGCCCTTTTCTATAGGTCAGGAATAGTTCACAACAGTCAATTACTAAAAAATTTTAAATTTTAGAATATGTTCTTTTAATACATTAATTATAGTTTGTCGATTATATTTTTAAAGTACAATTTGAGGTTAAAGCAAATACGTAGTATATAAAATTATAGCGAATTATTTAAAAGTAGTTAAGTAAAGCTTAAAATATTGTTGCATATGGTTGTAAAAGCTGGCCATATTAAATAACTCAGCGATAAATATTAAAAGTATATTTAAAAAGTTCGATTTTAATAGTTTAAAACTTGTAGTAATAAATGTTATATTTTAAATTTATAAAGTTATATTTAAATAGTCAAAATTAATATAGTATATTTTAAAATAAACTTTATGATGGTGAAAATTGTATTTAATTCTATCTTTTCTAAATTATTCTTCCAAATTTTTTATAATTATTTTATATAATATAATAAGTGTATCAATTTTATAAAACTGGGCAGAGAAATAGATTAAAAATTGTCTGTCAAAGTTATTAATCATGTGACTTTTAATGTATACTTTCACACACATGCTTGTTAGAATTTAATAACAAAGTTTGTGTATTATAGAGTTGGATATAATGATTATTATCATAGAAGTGAATATTAAAATATTACATAGTTGTTTCCAAATGCTTAAATGATGTAATAAAGATGAATACATTCATAATATAAAAAATTAAATATTTTATTTAAATAAAAATAGATAAATTGAATATTAAGAAATGGAATAAGTTATTAAAATTATTTTAAAAGTTATTTTAAATGTTTAAATGGTTTTAATAAAATAATAATTTATTTAAAAGTAATATTTTAAATAATTTTTTAAGTTCATTACGTCACGATTTCTAATTTTGAAATTTAATTCTACTATAAACTAAAAATATGTAAATTTGTTCTCAAGCTAAAGTAAGAATTAACCAATAGGAATAGGTATTCTTACAGACTATAAATATCATCATAACTAAGTTATCAGGGGAGATTAATAATGTATTGCAACTGGAGAAAGATAAATTATAACTATCAAAAAAATCGTATTTTTAAATTTTTTTATTTTAGTCAATTTTTTTTGGTACTTTCTTATCGTTTATTTTGCAAAAACTAATTGATAATTTTAAAAAAGTATTTTGCAAAAGGAAAGTTTTAGAAAAAAAATTATATATTTAGAAACCTTGTGGAGATGATTTTCTAATTTTTAAAGTACTTACCAGTCGTATTTTATCTAAAAATTTAACCTAAACTTCGCAATAAAGGATGGATATACTACGAAATAAAATGGATATAAGTTGTAATGCTGAAAAAGTATTTGAAATATTTATTGATACAGCTTTATTAATACTTCACCGGAGAACTGTTTTGGTACATAAAAAAAAAACCACAGCTCGGACATGATACAGAGTCTAAAAAAAAAAAAAATGTATTGAAACATATTATTTATAAGCCTATCCAAGATTTATTTTTTAAATAGTAATAAGACAATTATATTTCATGAATTATTTTATATAATATGATATTCAAAGGAGTAAAATGTTATATCCTTTTTGAAGGTAACATTTTTTTTAAAAAATATTTTCAAGAATTAAAGAAAGAACCCAGGAGAATATGTTACAGAAGCGTTTTTTGATATTAAAATATCTGATCTTAGAATTATTTTAAAATGTATTTAGAAAAGATTTGTTTAAAAGTACTTGAAGTTTTTTTTTATTTTTTAAAAGAGATTTATAAAAATACCAAACAAAAGTTTAAATGTATCAAGAAGGAAACATATATAAAAAAGTGAACACATAGTTGAATAAAAGATGGATCCAAGGAAATACAAATAGTACTTAAAAGTTTATCGAATATTTTTAAAATTAAATTAGATGGATTGATGCATCAGATATGCAGAGAATATTGGTAGAGAAGATTAAAAAAACTTCATGGGATTAATTAATATTATGATTTAATAATTATCATCCTAAATACTAAAACCAAGGATTATTTTCTATAAATTTTATTAAATGGATTAATAATTATTTTATTTTAAAACTTTAACGTTCTTGGAGGAGAACATTTTTAAAAACTCTAGAGAAAATAATAAACATTTTGGACTTATCAGGAACTATCGTCAAGAAAATATGTAATTATAGTTTTGATTCCTTTTATTTTGTTAACCTAGTTTAAATCTAAATTTTTATATAAGATTAGGCAAAACATAAAAACATTAATTTATTAATATTAAAATTTTATAATATAACAATCTAATAATTTAGCTAAAAATATTTTAATATAAGGTGTATGGGTGTGAATTTTTTTTATATCTGCAATGCTCAAGTGGATAAAGGAAGCCTACTGAACACGATGACTAGATAAAGGTTATTGGTAATAATAATAACTATTGATAATTTATAATGTATATTTTTTTTGTTTTCTTTAGATCATCTATGAATTGTAAGGATGAAGTGTAAAAGTTTTTTTTATTATTATAAATTAAACGCATTTTTATACAACATTTTAAAAAACATTATAAGATAGGATTGATTTGAAAATATGCATACGATGATTTTTTTTTTTATTAGTAATATAATCCAATATATCATATAATTATGTGATTCTTTTAAAATTTTCATGTTATTGGATATTCAAATATTGTCTAAGTAGATTTTATATGATTAGACATATAGAATAATGAAGTAAGCAGACTTTTCTTATGGAACAGCTAGATTGTTTAACTATTAATGAATTTTATTTATTGTTTTGTAAATGCAGACAGTTATTTATCGATGTAAGATGTGGAAAATCTTGAGAAATAATGTTGAGATAGTGGCTTGGAAGTACTTAGTGAACAGGAAACCAAGATGATGTTTTAAGAAATAGGATGTTATAAGGAATGGAAATAATATTTAGTCTTTATGTGAATATCAGCATAGTTAACAAAGCCCTATCACTGATACACATTTTATTTGGACAGTGTTTATATTTCTTTAAATATTTGATGTTCTAATAAAGCTGAAGAATAGCTTTAACATTGTCCCTGTACTAGAGGATATTAGGCAGGTAAATGTCATACCTCTTTGCACTGTGCCATGATTTTGAGATATGTTAAGAGTAATGCTCTAACTTTCTTCCTTAATCCTATGCATCTGTTTTCGCTATCTTTATTTCATGTAACTGCATCGTTCAGTAAGATATGTTTAAGAGAAATGATAAATAATTTAGAACTTAGGTTATGCTATCGTTTTGTATAAGATTGGTTTATTTTCTTAGAAGGAATAGGATGTTATAACTTAAAATTGAAGATCCAAAGTATCCTAAGGAAAGAAAAGAATCATAGAATATATTTTGAATTTTATTTCGGAAATAAAATATAAACTTTTTAAAATAAAGTATCTAAACAAAGATATTTTCTTTAAAGTGATAATAATTTTAAATGCTTTAGTATTATTTTTTTAAGAGAAAAATAAGTATTGCATATTTTTAAAATACAATAGTACAAAGTAAATTATGTAAACAATATGCATAGTATATTTTTTGTTTATTGATTAACAGAAATATATTGATGATTACACTTATATCATACTAAAGTAAGGCTTAAAGAAGAATATATTATGATTAGTAAACATTGTGTGATAAATACTAAAATCTAGTACTGAATTTTGGATAATATTTTGTGTAACATCTTTGACTTTGCAAGATGAAATTTTTTAATATTTTGAGAAATCCATACTCATTATAAAATTTTGTTTTCTATAGAATGTTTTTCTAAGTATGAATTTTTTAAAATAAGATAGTTTAATAATATTAAGGATAAAATGCTGTTGCTAATAAAGTAGATAAATATATTTGTAATAAGTTAACCATAATGAGAAACCAAATAGTAACTTTTTTTTTTTAATTTTGTCTTAAGTTTAGATAAAGATATATAACTAAAATATAAATTATTATTTTTATAACCCAGTAGATCAAACTGTAAAGTAAAAAAGCTAAGGATATCCACTGTAAATAGTGTAAATAAATTGTTTATTTATTTGTTGTTGTAATAAACTTTGTTAAATTTTGTTATTTCAAAAATTTTGTGTCCGAGTTATTTATTTCTCCACATCGCTGCATGAAAACACGATATATGCATAATAATCTAAACAAATATATAATTTTGCACAAAAGATAAATAGAGAATTATTTTAAGAATTTTAAATATTTTATTGGTATTCATTTAATTAAATAATTATAATTTTACATTGTTTTATTGGTCATAAATCAGTTATCACAATATTATATTAAATTATATGCTATCAGTTGCCACACATATTTTGTTTGTCAGATTATTAAAATGCTACCACATATTTATTATATCATTACATGAAGATATAAGATCATATTATATTATTTCATTATTTTATTATGGTAATAAAAATATAACAAAAAGAAAAGATATACAGAATTAGTTAAACAATGAAGAATATTATTACTGTTATTTATTATTATTAGTTTCAGTGTAGTACATTATGACATAAAATCTCTTCTCATATTTTACTACCGTATTTTTAAATTAACTTAGAATAAACTTTATGAACCTGAGATTATTTTATTGAGCTAGATTATTACAAATAGAAGATTAAGACTTAATTATTAGTTTAATCTTAGTGAGTAGAAGTTATTAAAGTTGTAAGAATACTATGAGTTTGTTATTTGAAATAGTAATAAAGGGGGGATAGTGTTCTTATGCCATTGAGGTAGTATCCTGTGGGATATTGGCTCAATGTAATCTATCATGTCACCTGTATTTTCACTTCAAGTCTCATGAAAATATTAAATATTTCTTTAATTTATTTTTATAAACTGAACCTTATTCGTATTTTAAATTTGAGCTAGTGAAATATTTTAATTTTAACGCTGAATATTTTAGTTATTAATTATTAACTGAGATAGAACCCATGTTATTTCATATCATATACTATCTGGAAGTGAAGATACACATAGTGAAGGTTAGACTATATACATATCAAACAAAGATAACAGTATATGTAAGAGATTGGGGTCAGGGCCAACTAATAAGTGCTGGTTAAGTATAAAATGTGCCTCTTGGGATCATATATTTTTGTATATGTCTTTGATCATATGTTTATAATTAGACCCTTCCATAGGTGTTAAAAGCAGATAGAAACTACTCCTTACCTTACATGAGAATGATGTAATAAAAATTACATTACAGAAATATTAGTCATTATTTGGTAATCTCTAGTCTAATGAATGACTAATAAAAATTATTAATATTGGAAGCATGTCAGTTATTTTCATCATAATTTAAATTTTTTTAAAATAATTAATACTATTTTTTGTCATAAATATCTAAATAATTTATTATCTTCTTTGCACTTTGTATAATTGTTTTATTAAATAATCTAACAGTTTCAATTATTTAACAATCTTCCTCAGAATTGTTTTTTTTTAATTGAAAAAGGCTGCTAGATAATTGAATCTATCAAATAATTTAATAAAAAGCATTATGAAAAATACTGAGAAGTCATTTTTTTAAAAGGATTTATTTAATACAAGCCATGCACCAAGAATGACAGAATTTTGAATATCCATGCAAAATGTAAATGCAATATGTTTAATATCTAATATTCACAAAAGACATTATAAAAATTAACTTTGTTTTTGTATATAGAAGAGTTAGTTATTCATGCTCTTTTAAGAAAATGAAACTATGTTGATTTATTAAAAAATAAAATAAAAATTTATTTACAATGATCTTTATGAAATTCCATGCATTTACATTGAATTAAAATGAACTCATAAATCAAATGAAGAAATTTCTAATGTCAAATATCAGTTCAAATCATTTCTTGTAAAATAGATTCATGGTGCTTTAAATTCACACCTTTTAATTATACTGCTTCAGCTTTGTCTCAATAGGTTTCCTAAATACCAAACAAACTAATTCAAAAATTTATTACTAGAAGTGGAATTTTCAATACAACCAATTGCAAACTACTAAAATTATTTGTGTGAAAAAAAAAAAAACATAAAAAATATAAAATAAAAGAAACTTAGTATAAAATTACTTTTAAAAAATTGATTACTATTAGAACCAATAGCATTCTTTTTAATAAAAATGGATTTTTTAATGTATCACATTTTATAATTGGTTGTATCAAGAAATTCATTAATAATGTGGCTAATGGCAGTCTTTTTTTTAATAAAAGATTTTTCAGTTTAGTGTATATATATGTGGGTAAATTTGATAATTTTATTGTAGTTTTACTTTGATAAAGATACTTGTTATAGTCTTCTCTTCTTTCAGAAATGGATTATTCCAGATTCTTCATTATCTGATCGGATTAAGCATTGTTTGCCACAGGCCAATAGGCTGATGTATAGCTAAAACATAGCCAATGATTATTACAGGCCAATAAGCAATGATGCTTGCTGAATCTGAAGATTTTCAATAAGGCCAAAGATCTGGCTATAAATGGCCAGCCTTTTGTGAGAATCAAGGTAGAATATTTGTCTAACCTGAAAAAATTGTATGCATTCTCCCAGCGAAGCGCTGTTAACCTGAACAGCAGTCAGTATTCCCATTAATAGCAATCCCCTATTGGTCTACACAGCTAGGCAAGTCCACAGAAAGACTGGATGCTGCTAAGACTACTGTTGACTCAAGGCAAGCTGTCTTGTACAGCCAGAAGAATCATTCTCCCTACCCGCAGGGCAAGCTATCAGGGGTAGCTGGAAGCGGTAGAACCACAAGACTCAGATTCAAGAGTTTTAGTATAACTATTGTTTATTGTATATATATACTGTATAATTTATTGTATATAGTTGTGAATAATAAATGTTATATTAATTCTCATATTAGTATTAATTTCTGTAGGTTGGGTCTGTAATCCAGACCAAACACAACAATACTCTTATCAAAAGCCTGGTAGCTATTTCTTTTTGTCCCTATATTCGATGATAATTTTCTGCAAACTCTTGTGAAATATATGTGTGCATATGTATTGGTATAAAAGGTTTTTTTAGAACAAACAAAAATGTATATTAAAAAAATTTAAGGTTTGCTTAAGTTTTCACATTGTGTCAAAGTATTCTGACTGTTCAAAAAAACTATTCCAGAAAAAGCTGCAACTGAAACAATGGCAAGTTAATATAAGTGTTTTTTGAATGGACAAAAGACAATTCTGTTATAAAAATTTTACCAAGTTAAATAATTAATTATCTATAGTGAACAGTTCTGCAGCTTTCTGGGCTAGCCACTGCCAAAATTGTTTTATGCTATCCATTAATTTTTTGTATACATTTAAAATTTTTGCTTACTTAATCTACTGAAAGTTCTAGATAGATTAACTTTGTGTGAAATGTCTAGTGCTCCTTTTTTAATTGTACAATTCCTTCAACAATAAATAATAAGAATTACTAAGTTTTTGTAAAGTAAAAAGAGATTTATATTGATAACTTTCTACACTCTTTTCCATAATGTTTCCCTATAGCTAATGTAAATGAGTCTGATTTTTAAAATTTTTATATGACCCTATGTCAGATTATATAAGTTTTTAATTACATTTTAATAAGAGCAATTTATTAAATATAAAGAAATGAACTAAAAATTGTGAGAATTTAAAAGTAATACTGTTATTATCATATCTCATTTTGCCTTCAAATAATGGTCTTGACTGATTCTGTCTTATTTAGATGGATTGAGCATTCAGCATCATGAATCTATATTATAACAAAACCCATATTTACCTCTCATGAGACACGTATGTACTATCGAATATGTATGAGGCGTATTAATAATTAATTAATTAATTCAACCTAAAATAAAAATATTATTATTTAAACTTGTGGTCATTCTCGCAATTGTGATATATCCCCAATGTGTATTTATGGTCATCTAAGGACACCAAGTGCCAAACTTATACGGATATAAGTATTACATGAAGTAGATATATCACCATCAAGAATACTATTTATTGAATGTGAGAGCGGTTCTGACCACTAGCTAGCTCAGTCTCATGGTCGGGTGACATCATAGCCATGAGTAGCTATGAATGGGGTAAAGAGTTCACTTTTATTTCTATTTTTAAATCTAAAAATATCTAAACAATCTTAAACCCAAATAAAATGATTTTATAAATAATCAAACTGAGTCAGTACTTTACTTTCTTGATATATGTTTATTGAATAAAAAAAAAATAATAATAATATTTAGCACTCTGTCATTTTTCCCTTTTTTTATCGCAATCATATGTCATTATCTCATAGATCTCACAACATATCTTAAGTAGTGAAAATCGATACTATGAAAGTTTGTATCATGTGACTTTTAACCCTCGTTGCTTTCGTACATCCATAATGGAGTGACACTTTAAAGAATTATCGTAAAGTTATTGCACAAGTCACCTTCACTGATTATATTATAAACACAAAAATTTCTTTTTTATAAAGAAGATTTTTAACAGATTAATAATAAGAGTTCTTTACCTGCTTTCCTGGGAAGTAGCAGAAGCAAATTTTTTATTTCATTTATTGTTCTATAGTTCCATTCCTCAGGTAATTAGGCCATTCAAGGTAGCGATCTTAGATTATCTATGTCCATTGGCTGATGAGGTTTAGTTGATTCCACACTGGAATTATGTGTTATTTGAGGTATCTTGGTTTTATGGAGGCAGCTGCAGTAAGTTGGGATCAGGGGCTTGAATCCGATGTGGCTTTTCTTACCCCGACATGTCTGTTGAAACCGCCATTATATAGTTTTAAATATTCACTCATTGAATTGTTTACTATTGTGGCTCTGCCGGAAAAAGATCCTATGCATTGTGGGTGGCTCACTTTTATAGCCCCCTCCATTGTTTCTAGAAGCTTCTTTTTTACCTCACTTCCGATCTTCAAGGTGGAATAACCAGATCCGTAGAAGTGTGATAACTCGTGTCATCATTTCTGTTTTAATATAACAGAACAATAAAATACCATTCTGCCGAAAAACTCTAGTTTTTCAACATGAAACAAAAAAAAACCTCATTTCTCTCTTTTCACTACTCAATTCATTTATACATGTATTTATCACACACACATATATATCATTAAAAATGACAGTCCCCCCCCATGTTTATGTATTAATAACCACCACCACGTAATAACCAAACTAACTATTAGATATATCTTTACATATATATATATATATGACTACCAATTAAATACTATATTTGTGACTGGGTTTGAACCCATTCTGTCACAATACCCCTTCCTCCAAAAGCCTTCAAATACATTTGCGTATTTTGAATGGCTCCTTTTATACAACACTTATGTATTTCGCCCAATATGCCCCTCTGCTTCTTTTCCTGGTCCGAACTTCAGCTTCTCCAGTGGTCTCTTCTCTTCGGGTGTTGCTCTCCATTTTGGAAAGGTATCCACTCCCATTCTCTGCCCACTTTCATTCTCTTTGACTGCTTCATGATGCCCACCGTAGTCACATGAACTCATGTCAATGGCATTGAGCAGCTCCACAATCTCTCCCAGTATGTTTTCTCTGCCACCAAAATCATCTGTTCCACTCTCATGGGCATACTGTGTCTTATAATATGTAGTATATGACTTTCTGTCATGTTGCATGTGTCCAATGTCCACAGTCTAGCAACCTGTTTATGAAAGAATTAAGAGTAGCTATCATTGTACCCTTCCTTAAACTTTTCTTGCATAATTTGATAGCGCGTTAACTCCTGCCTATCCTCAGACCAAAAGGCCTCTCCCACTTCCTTTTTATATTCCTCAACAGTGGCCGGATGTTGACCAAGTGCTTCCCACCATGACTGGGCATTGTCTGTAAGGTTGACGCATGCGATAACTATCTTACTTTCTTCCAACATGAAATTTATATTGAAATATTTTTCTAAACTACGTAAGTGCTCAACTGGTGCCTCCCCCATTCTTCCTGCAAATGGATGAACTTTTATGAATTGATTCATACTCCCTTGCACCATCCTGTGACTTATTTCCACTGCTGGCTTTCCCAAGGGGTTTGCTTGAGTGCCTTTCTTCTGTTCATCTCCACTCTCCATATCTGTCTTTTCACCTTCCTGTTCCCCAAAATCATTCTCATCTTGGATTCCCACTTTCTGTTCTAATCTGTCCATTCTCTTTTCTATCTCTCCAAATCTCAATTCTAGACTTTCGAGTTTTTTTTAAAATTTGCTCCAACATATTTTCCTGTTCCTCTTTTTCCATATTCTCTTGTGCTCTTGTTTTCATAAATTTATCCTTTTTTATTTTACCTTTGATTAATGCTTCAGACCCACTCCCCCATCCCAGCACCCTACACTGCCTTCCTCTTAGCCACTTTACCTCTTGAAACCTCATCGGACTAGACAAAGAAATTAAATTTAATAGTTTACGCATGTTTGATCTACTGTGCAGCTACGAAATGACAAGACTGGTTATTTCTTACTAGATATATATTTAATAAATTAACGCCCTTTGATTTATTTAATGCTTCATTTGAACTATATATCTAAACAACCCTTTTCTTCCATAAAATATAAAACCTTTTGCTTTTCTCACAATACTATAAACAAATATCACTTGTTAACATATTTCTAATATCTCATAACTCTCCCCATTCCCTCTACTCTCTTTGAAAGCCCCATGTTGGGTGCCATTATAACAAAACCTGTATTTACCTCTCACTAGACACATATGTACTTTCGAATATGTATGAGGCGTATTAATATTTAATTAATTAGTTCAACCAAAAAAAAATATTATTATTTAAACTTGTGGTCATTCTTGCAATTGTGATATATCCCCAATATGTATTTATGGTCATCCAAGGACACCAAGTGCCAAACTTATACAGATATAAGTATTATATGAAGTAGATATATCACCAACAAGAATACTATTTACAAAATGTGAGAGAGGTTCTGACCACCAGCTAGCTCAGTCTCATGGTTGGGTGATATCATAGCCATGAGTAGCTATGAATTGGGTAAAGAGTTCACTTTTATTTCTATTTGTAAATCTAAAAGTATCTAAACAATCCTAAACCCAAATAAAATGATTTTATAAATAATCAAACTGAGTCAGTACTTTACTTTCTTGATATATGTTTATTGAATAAAAAAAATAATAATAATAATATTTAGCACTCTGTCATTTTTCCCTTTTTTATCGCAATCATATGTCATTCTCTCATAGATCTCACAACATATCTTAAGTAGCGAAAATCGATATTATGAAATTTGGTATCATGTGACTTTTAACCCTCATTGCTTTCGTACATCTGTAATGGAGCGACACTTTAAAGAATTATCGTAAAGTTATTGCACAAGTCACCTTCACTGATTATAAAATCACAAAAATTTCTTTTTTATAAAGAAGATTTTTAACAGATTAATAATAAGAGTTCTTTACCTGCTTTCCCGGGAAGTAGCAGAAGCAAATTTTTTATTTCATTTATTGTTCTATAGTCCATTCCTCAGGTAATTAGGCCATTCAAGGTAGCGATCTTAGATTTTCTATGTCCATTGGCTGATGAGGTTTAGTTGATTCCACACTGTAATTTATGTGTTATTTGAGGTATCTTGGTTTTATGGAGGCAGCTGCAGTAAGTTGGGATCAGGGGCTTGAATTCAATGCGGCTTTTCTTACCCCAACATGTCTGTTGAAACCGCCATTATATAGTTTTAAATATTCACTTGTTGAGTTGTTTACTATTGTAGCTCTGACAAAAAAAGTTTCTATGCATTGTGGGTGACTCACTTTTATAGCTCCCTCCATTGTTTCTAGAAGCTTCTTTTTTACCTCACTTCCGATCTTCAAGGTGGAATAACCAGATCTGTAGAATTGTGATAACTCGTGTCATCATTTCTGTTTTAATATAACAGAACAATAAAATCCCGTTCTGCCGAAAAACTCTAGTCAACATGAAACAAAAAAAAACCTCGTTTCTCTCTTTTCACTACTCAATTCATTTATACACGCATTTATCACACACACATATATATCATTAAAAATGATAGTGTCCCCCCTTCATGTTTATGTATTTATAACCACCACCACGTAATAATCAAATTAAATATTAGATATATCTTTACATATATATATGATTACCAATTAAATACTTTTTTGTGACTGGGTTCAAACCCTTTCTGTCACAATATGTATATAGATAGACAATAAATAACTAATGGCAAAAATGGGACAATAGGGAGAGATGCTTATTAAATATAAATATTTCCATTAAGGATGGGAATCTTGCAATAAACAGTCAGTCTTTTGAAGGTAAGTTCAGAGAACTACTGTCACAAAGTTGAAAGACAGAATTTCCATTTCCATACATGTTCTGCAGAGAATTACTGTCAAACCTGAATTGTAGTAAACCCATTCTCCAGAAAACTACCATTATAAAGATGAAAGATAGAATTCACATTCTTCAAACATGTTCTGGAGAGAACTAATGTCAAATCTTAATTGCAGTATATTTGTTTTTCAGAGCTTTACTATGAAACCTGAAAGACAGTATACACATTCTCCAGATAAAATCTATCAAAGTTATATTTTTAATGCTAAGAATTTAATTTTATAATTTATAAACAAGAATTGTGCTAAGTGTTTAGAAAATGCATAACAAGTTCAGTAATATGTGATGAATATTTGAAATACAGGCATTCTTCATATACCTGGAGCTTAATTGTAAATATAGAGGATTTGAACTAGACTTTCAAGTGACTGTCAACTATCCACACTATCTCATACCACTGATACATATGGCCGCACACATATAGAAAAGATAAATAATCACCAATATATATATTTTGTGCTGAACTAGCTTTCATCAGTTGGTCCAGATTATCATCTCCCACACACATATATAATCAGAGCTCAGTTTATGTGATGAGTAAATGAGGGTAAATCCATTAGTTAGCTTTAAAAATAAATAAATTGTGGAAAATAAATTATATAAAAATAAGAGTATATGTAATGTTTGAAATGCTAATGAAAAGATTAGATGGATTTTATAATTGAGGAAATAGTTTTGGATACTAAAAAATGAATTAAAATTGAATAATAATTTAGATTATAGGGTCAGTTAATATGGAGATGGAAAAAATATATACAACATTTATTTTTAGAATATAAGATGGCAACAAAGAAATTTTATAGGAAGTAGGAACTCATAAAAGTGAGAGAAGCAAAAGATGTAGAGATTATTTTTGTTAAAATCATCATCATGAGGAAGAAGTGATGAAAGAATATTGAAATTAATTAAACAATTTTTATTAAAACAGGATGAGAAAAAACTGATAGAATGATTTGTTAATAGTAAAATGATAAGAAAATAATGAATGGGAAGAAATTAATTGGCTTACAGTAGGATAAAGTTTTCAAATACATGTGTATTGATTAAATCATTAATTTAATGATCTATTACCCTTCTGATATATCAGATTACATAAATCATTAATTGTCTTTTTGAATGAAATTTATTAATATGTCTAATTTGTTATTAATTTTTTCAAACAAATATTAATTTGAATTTATGAATTTTTATCGTTGTTGCTTTCACTTGTTTGAATACTGCGAGATAAAAAAAAGGTATTTTTATAAAAAACTGATACAATAAATTTTCTTCCTTGATTTATCTTTTCAGAATTACTGCATTAAAAAGAAAGAGCTGAAGTCAAAATGAACGAAAATCAGTCTTTATGGAAAGGTAAATTATTTTCAACTTAATAACATATTAATGATAATATATATGTTCTCTTTATATATTTACATATCTTTTTTCTTCTCTTTTAAACAAGATTAAAGATTGACATAGTTCAACATTCTCTTTTGCTTTCTTGCCTTTTGTTTTTTTAAATAAATAATTAATTGTTATGAATATTTAATTCTCAGCTAGAAATAGTTTTTGAAATATCTAAAGAAGATAAATATATCTTTCAGCATTATGAATCTGCCTGGAGAATAATATTTATGATGATATCAATATTTCACTATCATTTCTTTTTTTAAAAAAAACCATTAAACAACAGTTAACTGAATATGTTTATTAATTTTGTTTTCTTTAAAAATTAAAGAATTGATTTTGACTATGTATATACATATATAATTAAAATATTGTTTGTGCATCTTTATGTGTTATATGTATACACAATAAAAAATTTAAAATAATATTTATTTTATTAAAAGAGGAAAAAATAGGCAGAATATTTTTTGAAAAATCATAGAAAGATATAGTTCAATATAATATTGTACAATAGTAGCAGACTCAAGACTAGTTCTTGAGTCAATTCTCGGATGAATATAGTAAACACAAAATTTTGTTTGGTCATTCAAGTTGTCACCAAAGATTTTCAATATCAGATAATTTTCTGAGCAACTAACTGTAAAATTATGTTTTATTTAGGGAAGATGCAAATAATTGTAATGAATCTTTTTAAATGTATAAGATACAAATTAAAAAAGCTTGTCCCTTATTAATTATTACACTTTTATTCATAAAATAATAAAGCTCAAATATTTGTATTTTTATATTTGATTATTTCCATCATCAAATATATGTGTTGAATGCCTTTTAGGAAAAATTAATTTTAATTAAATATTCCAAATACATTCAGCTGTTAGTAATAGCACATCAAAAATGCACAACATTTTGAAAAGTATTATTCTCCATTCTTCTTCAGGTATTGCTGATATGACCAGTGACAGTACTAGCATGGGATTCAAACCTACACCCTTAGATTCTTGAGTATTGAATTTTGAGTTAATGCTCTAACCAACTAGTACTGCCACTGGTCAGACCAGCAACACCTGAAAAAGAGGGAAGAATAATACCTCTCAAAATGTGGTGCATATACTAACCTGTTTGATGTGCTATTACTGACAGTTGAATGTATTTGGAATATTTAAATAAAATTAATTTTTTCTAAAAGACATTCAATACACATATTAGATGATGGAAATAGTCCAATATAAGAATATAACTAGAACATCATCATCACAAACCTTCAGGAAAACAGCTCAAATATTTGTTTATAAATAGGTGTGAATAAAGTTATTATTTGAAACTAAATAGTTTATTGTGATTTGTTGCAAAATAAAGAATGGATTTTCTAAAAATAAAATAAAATTTATGAATATGTTGTAACCAATACAATTGAAAATTATTTTAAATGTCTTTAAAAAAATTAAAATATACATTTTTTCATTCTTTCTTAGCAAACTCCATAATAGCTCAGAGTGGTGCTGAAGATTTAATTTATTATTCAAAATGTAACTTCTACAATATTTGATCAGTTTGAAGGCTGACAAATGTATTGGAATTTTAGACTAAAAACTTCTAAATGAATGAGGGGTTGATGAGGTTATATTATTGTTACTGCTTTAAATAAAGGATTGTTGAGTTTGAAATTTTTGTCTATGTTGCTACTTTTTATTCTTATTCTTGCAGTTCCTCAATTCTTCTACCCCAAGTTATTGCCCAGTGTGATGATATTACCACAAAATGAATAAATTTGAAATGTTTTTACACATTCCTTGAAGAAGTAACAATGTTACTATATAATTGGACTTGATTAAGTATAATTAATTCAAAAGAAATAAAAAATATTCAGAGAATTGAGGTCTTTTAAACCATATTTAAATTGTATATAGTTAGAGGGATATACATATGGCAGAGGTGTATATATATATATATGATAAACAAAAATGCAAGTTAAAAATATTCATATATATATATATATATATATATATATATATATATGAAGGAACAATGATTATCAGGAAATATTACTGTTATTTGGCTAACATTACTATAAATAGACTTAGAAACTGGTAAAACCAGTGTGCTCATCACCAATCTTTTGATTGGGATCAGGTTAAAATTCTATTAAAATATGGTGAAATATTTTTATAAATGAAAACTCCATTTTTAAATGATGTTAAAGTCTATAATAATAATGTTTCAAAGCACAACAATTAATCAAGTCAATTGTTGTCAGAGATATAGTCTAGCTAAAAGTTGGGTTAGTATTCAAGATATATATGAGTACGTAGTTAGTTGTAAGTGTTAAGAAAAAAATAATAATTTTTAATTCTCTCCCAAAAAAGTCATGTATTATAATTTAATAATTCAAACAATGGTAAAATAATTTATACATGGGAATTCCATTTTTAAATGAAGTTAAAACATAAAGCTTTTGTGTTTTAAAGCAGGCTATAAGAAAACATTAGAACATTGTCAGAACTATAATCTATACTTAGATTTGAAACATTGTGTCAGTAGATTTTAATTTCATTTAAAAATGGAATTCCCGTTTTTAAAATACTTCCTTACTCAATCTATTAAAAATATTAAATTATAATATATAAAAGAGAAATCCTTTTACTTCACTAAAACAAAAGAGCTATTATGTAGGTTAAGGGTAAAAAAAAAATTGTTTCCTCGCAACATCAAAATATAAAGTTATCTCTGGTTACATGGATATAATCTCTTTATCTCTATTTTTTAACAAATTAAAAAAGTTTGTAAAAAGATATATTATATATTTTCAAGATATATAAAGAAGCTGTCAGTTTTCTGTGTTCTACATTATAAAAATAATTTTCTGGATTTGAAGTATAAGAGAACTTTTTTTACTTTATAAAAATCAAAACAAAAGTACTATTTTTCATTAGTTGGTTAGAGTATTATCTTAAAATTCAATATTCAAGAATATAAAGGTCCAGATTCAATTCCCACATTAGTACTGTCACTGGCCCACTCAATAAAATTCAAGAGAATATTGCCACTTGAACCATTGTGTTAAATGCTAACCTATATGTTCTTACTAGCCACTTAAAGTATTTAAAAAGTTTAAATAAAGTTTAAATTTTTCTAAAAACATTCAATTCTTACTATGATTTACTATTCGTTGATAGAAACAATCCAACAAATAATTAATTCTAAATTGCCATCATCACAAACTTTCAGACAAAAACAGAGGAAACATGTTTATCCTCAAGATTTTCAATTAGTAATTGGTTTCCAGGCACTATCAAAAAATAAAGTAATCACCATTTATTTGGATATAAACACTTTATCTCTATTTTTTAACAAAATAAAAAATCCCTGAGAATTTTTAATTCACCACATATAAACACATATTAAAATCTCATAGAAATTTATATGACTGTCAGCAAATAAATAATTTTCATTTCATTTGAAGACCAAAGAACTCAAAAGAGAAATATTTAGACAATGCTTACTGTGAATGAGAATGAATTTTACTTTTTGTAAATGGAAAAAAGTTTTATTAAAAGTGGCTTAACTTAATATTCTCATGGTAGAATCACAAAATATTTATTTTAATAACATTGAAAATACCATGGTTTTTGTAAATATCTAATATTAAAAATGTATGGAGTGAAATACAATGCAAATTTGTTGAAGGCAAGTTAAATGCTGCACAAACACTGTTAAAATAACACAAAAACTTGTATGTCTGTCAATTAAACAATAAAAATTCCACTTTCTCTGAGATCCTAAGAACTTATATAAGAGGCAAGTTTAAGCAATGCTAACTGCAAAAATGAAATTTTATTCACTATAGATGTGAAGTAAGCATTGTTGATAGTAACCCAACTTAGCATTCCCATGACATAATTATATATATATTGGTGAAAAAATATCAGACCAAAATTATGTATATATATATATATCTTATAATGGTCAATAGACTGATAGAAATATTAGCTAAGAATTGTTAAGTCATTTTTTTATAAACGACAAGAAATGGATATAATCACCTTTTTGTTAAACAGCATATTGTTTCTATAACAATAATGTTCAATGCGTTATCAGAATTGTCTTTTTATTAAACTACTTGGTATCTTTTAAATTCTATAAATCAAAGATCCTTGAATAACGTCAGTTTCCCCAAGATATTATAAACGTAATTTGAAATTATATTAAAAAACTACGAATTATTTTATTTTTTATTAAGCCATAAAATAAACAATCAGCCATATCAAACACCTAATTAAGAATAACTATTATCTAAGAAATAATCAACACATATTTTTATTTTTTAGCCACCAATATCTTCTTAATAAGTTATTAGATATTATTATTAATAATATATATTTATCTCCCATCCTTTACTCAGACACTTCTATGCAAAATATTTAGTTATGTTCCTGGATCAAAAGAAAAGATGAGACATTTTTATTAGTATTTAACACAGATTTATACTGTATGTTTAGTGTAGTGATAATGTCAGATTTTGCAGCAAACCTTTTAAGTTTTCTTGATCAATTCCAATTCTTCTCTTTCAGTGCTTGAACTTATGAACTTTTTAGCCATAAAGTCATTCAGTTATTTTATATGCCAAACAAATAAAACAAAGTGATACTTAGTACAATCTTGTACTTAACTGAAATAAATTTTATTAACAAAAAGTAAATAATATAAATACTACAAATTGATTAACCTTACTGCATCCACTACTGTATGAAGAGTTTGGTACCCTTGTTAACAGCATGTGTTTGCATATGAAATAGTGATCATATGATGTTTTGATGGTTTTACACCTATCCTGCCCATGGGATAATGGTAACTGTGAGTTTTTGAAAAACTAAAGATACTAAAATATATAGAGCTGAACTGAATTCAGATCTATATGACTACAAGCAAATGAGCTTGGATTGGAAACACTATTGTCTTTTCATCTTGGGATCATAGCTTTATAGTAAACCAAGTAGGTAAAAGGTGGCTCTGGGAAGATTGTATTAGATCATAAAGTCTATGTGCTGTGCTCTCAAATCCAAGGCTTCTGACTGATGAAAGCCACAAGCAAGAAACTAGTCTGGGGATGTTGAACGAGTAGGCACTAGATAGGTATTTTATGCACAAACATTCCTGCATCCATTGATTACAAAAGCTTCCACTTGGTGACACAACTGTATGGAAAGTTTGGTACTCTTATTATTTATTTAATTATTTTTATTTAATTATCTGTTAATTACATTTCAATTAAATAAATTATTTCTTTTGTTGATTATTGCAAAAATCATTTCTTTCATATTTCTTGATTTTCCATTCTTGAAAAGTCACAGTGCATTTGACAGCAATAGAGAAGTTTTTATTTTTGTTTCATATTTCAGTGTATCTCTAAATAATGTGTATGTTATTTTATAATTTTAAATGAGTTTGATTAGTTTAGCTGATATGTATCTTTTCATGTATTGTACTGATTATACCATTCTATATCTTTGTGAGAGGAATTTATAAAATAATACTACATTTTATAATGGATTCATAAATTTAAGGTTCTTATGAGAATTTTATTTCTAATTAAAGATTTTGTCACTGATGCATAAACTCTTATTCTGGGAGTAATATTAACCAGGGTGGCTGTAGGCTATAACTTGTTCCATAAGTAAATTAAAAAAAAAAAACACTGTAAATGCATATAATTAAATCTAATTTTAGGAATAAAATTTTTATAATAAATTAATAAATGTTCAACTATTTAAAAAGAGAAAAAGTAACTCTTTCAAGCGAGTTTTGTAAGAGAAGTTTACAAAGTTTCATAGATTTAACAAAATACACTTATGAGAAATTATTTCAAGGATGTATGATTTAAATATTAAAGAAAGTTTCATTAAAAAAAATTTCCAACTTTTAATCTGATATTCATAAAAATGAATCTTTTTTCCCATTATTCAAATTCAGTTATAGTTAATTCTCTTTGATTACCATTCACTAAGATTCTTAATCAAATAGATGAAAACTTTTGTCACACTGTTGTGATTATTTGTTTGGCTGATTACTTCTTAATTTTAAATCATCATTCTCATTGTTAGATATATTGTATTTCTTCAAATCTATATCTTTATTAGTATATGCACAACATTTTGAGAAGTATTATTCTCCCCTCTTCTTCAGTTGGTTAGAGCATTATCATAAAATTGAATACTCAAGAATCTAAGAGTCCAAGTTCAAATCCCATGCTAGTCATGCTCAGGTAGAACATTACCTTAAAATTCAATACTCAAAAACCTAAGGGTCAGGTTCAAATCCCATGCTAATACCATCACTGATCAGGCCATCAACACCTGAAGAAGAGGAGGAAATAATACCTCGCATAATGTTGTGCCTATACTAATCTGTTTGATGTGTTATTACTAACAGTTGAATGTATTTGGAATATTTAAATAAAGTTAAATTTTTCTAAAGACATTCAATACACATATTAGATAATGGAAATAGTCCAATATAAAAATACTAACTTGAACACCATCATCACAAAACTTCAGGAAAACAATAAAACTTTATTTTAAAATTGAAAAGTCCGCTTATAACTATGAAATATAACAAATTAATTGCTACAGTAATTATAAAGGTATTCTATTTTTCAGTTTTTCACAACTTCTGGCTTTACATTATCACATTCCTTTAGACTTGTCTTTTTTAGAAGCAAAGAATTTCAAATAAATCTCAGTCCAATCATAAATATTAAATATATATTTCACAAATATTTGTAAAAATAAACATAAATATATACATTTTTGTCAAGCATTGGAGGTCGAGAGGTCAGCGACAGCTTCTTTACAAGCAGTTGTCCTGTGTTAGTGGGTTTGCTTCCCGGCTGATGCTATGATAGATGAGAAAAAATATATATACATTTTTTTATTTTTGAAATCTAAACTAAAAAATGAATACTGCCAGAAGCTTTTGAATACATTCCTGAGTCTGAGAACAATGAGCATCAATCAGCACTGTGTTAAGCTTCTTTATATTAAGTTTTTTAATATGACATCTTGAGATGGTTTTTAATTAATAAATCTAGATTATTTTAATTTTACTTTTTGCTGTGAAATGAATAAAAAATTGACAAATCAATGCTAAAGATTGTTGCAAGAAAATAAATTTAAGGCAAATCAACCAAAGCACTACTGGCATTAAAGGTATAGATGTACAATTTTTGGTAGTATTGGTTAAAAGGTTAATTAAACATATTATTAGGATAAAACATAATATTTAAGATCTCAAATCTATACACATCTTACATATTTTTATCTTATAGATTTATGTGACATATATAATCTTGTGTATCTGTATAGGTGTTTTAAAAGTGTTAGTTTATTAATTTAAAAATATTGGTTAATTAATTTAAAATGTATGAAATAAAATGATATAATAAACAACTGTGACTGAAGGTTTAAATACTATATTGTCTTATGTTCTTAATTTTTTTTATTTACTATCTTTAAAAGTTTAATGTTTTATTTATTAATATCAAAATTCTAAAGAATTTATTATTATTTTATTTATTAATTATTCAAACTTTTTCTGAGCCTAACTTTTTTTGGCATTATCATCTCTATAGCTTTATTATATAACTTAAAATAAAAAATTACTATTATTATTTTTTGAAGTCAATGTTTAATGTGTGTGTATAATGATGAATGTTTTTTTCCTCTTTAATACATGTACATTAAGCTATGATAATTTTATGCTTACATTTATTAATTTGTATTTGATTACTAAAACAATATTATTAAAAGAGAAATTCTGTCTCCATCTTCATATAGTTGATTATTAGTCTAATAATTATTAATGTCACATCTCAACTAACTGATATATTAATTCCACTTTGAATTTTCACTAGTGTTAGCAATGGTAAGATTATAAACATCAAAAGCACTAAGAATAGATGGATTAATTTTATTCTTGAACCTTTGTACACGTAAAGAGTGCTATTTATCGATAATCTGAGGGTGAATTCCTTTTAATTACATATATGCTAGGTTATACTTTTTTATGTATATATTAAACCACAAATTTCAAATAACTAAATGGTTCATAAATGTAAATCACATTATTACAGCTAAAGTGTAAATAAAAAATACAATGTGCAATCTGTCATCAAGGCTATCTTTTTACCTATAGAGATTATCGTGACAATGTATTATGGATTATAGTTTAATTAATCTTTAACTATTATCATATATATATAATCTTGTAATTTTAACTATTATCATATATATATAATCTTGTAATTAAATGTTAATAAATATAGTAACATAAATATATATAAAACATAACTTTAAAAACTTTTATCCACCTAAGAGTGCTATCAATTACTTTCATAGTCTTTCTCAACTAACAGCTAATTCTTTTTTAAGGTATCTTCAAACATGCTTTCAAAATATAGCCTTCCCACAATTCATTAATTTTAACATTTGCCACCTGTCTATTTATTAAGTCATGCTTGCACTTATATTTTAACTTAGCTTCCTTTGTTTTCTTTTTATTATTGTTTTTTTTTTTCAATTTGTAATATTTTTGCATTATTATAGTCAAAATTAAAACCTTATATACATAACCTATTATGATCATAAAAAACTGACATTGAAACAATATCATTTCCTTTACAATTTTTTTTAGCTTTTTTTAACTCTTTTTAATAATTGCAAGAGTTTTTTTAACACTTGTAATTAAAAAACACGCACTTATTACAAAGAGTTCAACATCAGTTTTTTATGATCATAATAGGTTATGTACATATGGTTTTAATTGTGACTATAATAATGTGAAAATATTACAAATTGAAAAAAATAATATTAAAAGAAAAATAAAAAAAGCTATGTTAATATACAAATGTAAGCATGTCTTAATAAATAGACAGGCGGCAAATGTTAAAATTAATGAATTATGGGAAGACTAGACTTTAGATGGATAAATGTTTTTAAAGTTGTACTTTATATATATTTATGTTATTGTATTTTTTAATAGTTAATTAAAAGATTATCTATATAACTTCGAAAAAATATAGATATCAAAGAAGAATATTATTTATATATATATTTGCCAGAAGCTATATTTATGTTAGGGGGAGTGTTAGGGGGGGGGAGGAATGTTTTTGCAATGAAATATGGTCTTGATGAAATTAAATCTTTTTTGTTCTGACATATCAATCTGAAATGAAAAGATTAAATCTATAAAAAGCTAAAATTTTAATCAGGTAAACCTTATCAGATATATCTGTACAACTATGTATTAATATGTGTGTGCATATCTATCAATACATCTGTACTTGTTTGTGTGTGTAGGCATTTATATCTATAAATGAGAATAAATAAAAAATAGAATTTTTAATTTCTGTTTTTTCCATTTGTTATCTTATATATATATATATTTTAATTATTCCATTTGTTATCTTATATATATATATATTTTAATTATTGTAGCTTTAATGTTGACTGCTAGAAAGTTGAAACTGTAAGCAAGGAAAAATAAATTCTATTATTTACTAAATTGAATTGAAAAGTGTTCATTTAAGGTGTATATGGTATTTTATTTAAAAATGAAATTATTAAAAATGTTTTAAATTTTATATATATATATAATCAAAATTACCCCAAATTCACAACTCAGCCAGACTAGTCAAGAAAATAAACTCTAAATCACTACCAATAGTTTCACTGCTACAAACAGACTTCTCAAGTGTAAAGAACTACAAAATAACAACATATTTAAACTAAAAATTATCCACAATTTCATTTACTGCATATCCACCCTTAATATTAAAAGAACTTTTAAATAAGTTAATTGCTTCAGAATTATAATAATAATAAAGACTGTTTAATTCTTTTTTACATGGATATATAAGGCAGAACTAAGGTATTTATTTCTAACCCTACTTTATATATCATTATTTTTTTGTTTAAGTTAAATTACTTTGTACTATATATACCTTGTTACAAAAACAAGGGATAATTTACACTACTCCAGAATAGTCAAAAATTCACTTTGTATTATTTAATAAATCATTCAAAGCAATACCCCTTTTCCAGCAATTTTTTTTCTTTTTTTTACAATTGCAATTTTTTTATTTTCAAACAAATTACTATTTTTACATCCAATTTTATAAGAAGATAATTTAAATAGCAAAGAAATAAAATCATATTTTTCTTTATCTTTAGATCATTATAAATATTATTATTATTATTATTATTATTATTATTATTATTATTATTATTATTATTATTATTATTATTATTATTATTTATCTATAGATCATTATAAATATTATTATTATTATTATTATTATTATTATTATTATTATTATTATTATTATTATTATTATTATTATTATTATTATTAAATAAAATACTTTTAACAAATTTAACAGAGTAGCCAACACTCAAATAATCTCTATAAAATTGACCTTTATGAAACAAAGCTACCCTACTGGAATTATTTACTCATTTATTTCTATAACAACAATTTCTTAAAGCAGTTCTTTTATGAGATTTTGATCATTACACAGTTTCTTCTTCTTTTGAGGCTTTTGATAAGATTAATAATTTTAAAATGGAAGGTAAATGGCTATTTGATAGTTTGGATAATGAGAATATGCATCAATCTGTTGATAGATTAAGCAGTGTTGATGTACTTATGTCTCTATTGGTTATACATGGATTATTGTCAAAGAATAAAATTAAAGTTATTAAAGATTTGCTTTTATTGTTGGAGGATTCTATGTATTTTACTTATAATGGTAATTTTTATAAGATTAAGAAAGGGTGGATAATGGATTATATTATTTCTTCTTTGATTTGTTTAGTTTATATTAATTATTTGGAAGCGGAAATTATTATTAAAAAGAATTGTTTATATTTAAAGTTATTTGTTAGATAGGTGGATGATTGTTTGTTTGTAGTTGAGAATGATAAATTGAAAGAGTTGGTAAATGAGTTTAATTGTTTTGATTCTTCTATAAAAGAAAAGGGAGGTTAGATTTTGTTAAATTAAAATTTTTAGGTTTATTAGTGATTAGAAATGTAAAGAATAATTCTTTGGTGTGTAGCCATTATGCTAAGAGTAATGTCTATAATTAAATGTAATAGCTATCAATCTGTATCTCATAAAGTAGTTGCATTAAAAAATTGTTATAGAAATAAAAGATTAAATAATTCCAATGGTGTAGCTTTGTTTCAAAAAGATCAATTTTATAAAGATTATTTGAGTGTTGGCTATTCTGATACATTTGTTAAAAGTATTTTATTTAATAGTAATAATATTTATAATTATGTAAAGGATAAAGAAAAATATGATTATATTTCTTGCCATTTAAATTGTCTTCTTATAAAATTGTATGTAAAAATAGTAATTTGTTTGGGAATAAAAAAATTTCTGGAAAAAGGGGTATTACTTTGAATAATTTATTAAATAATACAAAGGAAATTTTTGATAGAAAGATTATTCTGTAGTAGTATATATTATCCCTTGTTTTTGTAGGAAGGTATATATAAGACAGAGTAGTTTGAGCTTAAATGAAAGAATGAAGATACATAAAAGTAAGGTTAGAAATAAATATTTTTTACATATCCATGTAAAAAATATAGACCACACTATTAATTTTGATGAAGCTAAGGTTGTCTTCTTTGAAAGAAATGAAATAAAAAGAAGAATTAAACAATCTTTATTATTAAAAATTTGTAATTCTGAAGCAACTAAATTATTTAAAAGTTATTTTAATATTAAGGGTGGATGAGAAGTAAGTGAAATTGTGGATAATGTTTAGTTTAAATATATTATTATATTGTAGTTCTTTACACTTGAGATGTCTGCTTGTAATAGTGAAACCATTGGTAGTGAGTTAGAGTTTATTTTCTTGGCTAGTCTAGTTGGATTGTAAATTTGGGGTAATTTTCATTATTTATTGACTAGTTTAGCTTTATGCTTTTAATGTTTATATATATTTTACAAAAAAATCAAGTCAGATGTCACATGACCTTATTTAACAAGCTTTTATTACAAATGTTATATATAGAGCTCGCAAATAAGCTCTTAACAAGCTTTGCAGAATATCCTCAACCCCAGACTGGTTTCTGCTACTGACTTCTTCAGTGAGGTGCTAGGATATTCAAGCATTAGATTAAAAATACCAGGACAAGCTTGTCAAGAGCTTATTTGTGAGCTCTATATATAACATTTGTAATACAAGCTTGTTAAATTAAGTCATGTGATATCTGACTTAATTTTTTTTGTAATTTTATTTTATGCTATTAAAGCTTTGGTGATTTTATATTGCTAAAGCTCCTAATATATGGTGTATCTGAACTTAATTCAATCCTATATGACTATTTGAGATAGGTAGCTGGATTGGAAGACATATGGATATCTGAAAATTTTAGATTTTCTACTTAATAGTAATCCATTAGATAAAGTGCTGGGCTTGTCCTGATATTTTTAGTCTAATTCTTGAATATCCTAGCACCTCACTGAGGAAGCCAGTAGCAGAAACCAATCTGGGGTAGGGGATATTCTGCAAAGCTTAAGAGCTTATTTGTGAGCTCTATGTATATATATAAATGGGATTCCAGTCTTACTGTTAAAAGGATGTTGCTTTGACAACAGTTTGGAAATTGTTGATTGTTATTGATATTGGGATTGTCTAAGTGTTGATTGGTTTTTAATGATTATATATATATATATTTCTTTATAGACTTTTTCTTAATAAATATTAAGATAAGTGTTGATTGGTTTTTAATGATTATATATATATATATTTCTTTATAGACTTTTTCTTAATAAATGTTTACATAATTTCTGCTGAAATTATGTGAAGTTTCAACTCTTTTCATATGTTTTACTTTTTTTTTTGAAGCTAGTTATTTGAAAGCTATAAAGAAATCTGCCTCAGTTTTTTTTTCTCATATATCATGGCATCAGCCGGGATGTGAACCCACAACCATCTGCAACCAACTACTTGCTTGCAAGGCAGATGCGATGACCTCTCAGCTAACAATGCTTGACAAAATCTGCCTCAGTTATTATTAGATAATATATTTGATTATCATAAATCACCCTTTTTATTATTTATATTTAAAAAAAGTGAAAGGTTATTTGTTAATAAAGATGCCTAATATAAAAATATGACAAACAGTAAGTCTAAGAAATTTATATAGATTACTAAACATAAAATAATACACTTATTTATGAAATTTCACAATATGTCATATTTTCTATATTTTACTTCATTTACTAATGAAGCTAAAAATTTAAGATATATGTCATTATTTCTAAATTTTATAATAAATTTAGTTTTCTATATTCTTTATATTTTATTCCAATTATTATTAAACTTGAAAGTAAAAATATATATGCTTTTCCATCATATTTTGTTTTAAGTGCCCTTAGATATATCACATATAATAGCTCATATTTGGCAGATAAACAATGATTTGAATAAAATACATATTATTTATTAAACTGCAAGTGTAAAGTGCTCTCTAACATACACTTGTAAATAACACAGATACTTTTTTAGATATGTAATATACATAAATAAATTAAGATGATACTATAAACAAAATTATTAATAATAAATTTAGGGAACAGATTTATATTTATTTTACTGAGAGTATGTTTACTTATGCATTCACTGAAATAAAAATTAAAAAAACACTGTATTGTATTTTTATTTTTTAAATAAAATGAATAGTAAAATATCTGATATTCATTGTAATCTGGGTGATTATTTATCAATAACCTCATTCTTTTACAGAAACATATTATCAAGAAACTACAATCTTTTTAATTGTTTTGATATTTTTAAGTCAATATCAACTTTAAGACTATTCTTAAATTTTGAAAAATTTTCAGCATTATTCTTAGAAAACATTTTATGTTACATACTCCACATCAAATTCAAAAGGTTAATAAAGGAAGAATAAAATATATACTCTTTTAATATAAATTGAAGAAATTTTATTAGTACTCATGATTATGTATAGCAGTCTGAGAAAAAAAAATGTCTATTTATAAATATTTTTTAAAAAATATAATCATGTATGGTGCTCAAAAATGAAAAAATAATTGTTTTCATATAGTAAAATACATTAAATTTATGAATTTTAGTGGGGTTTTTTGTTTGTTTGTTTGTTTGTTTATTTACATTTTTGTGTTAGTTGACAATTTTTTTGATACCAAATAATTGAAGTTTTGCATATCGATACAGTGTAATTCACAGCTTCACTGTATTTACTAATTAAACTTAAAAGGTAAAATATATATGCTTAAACAACAACTTTTGCTACAAATTATAAATTTATCAAATTTGATCTATCCTTTATATTGCATTTTAATATTTACTTATAACTAAATTTAAAGTTAAAATATATGCGTTTATTTATGAACAGTTTTGTTAACTTTATAAAGTCTCCATATCTGGTATTCTGCCTATATTGTATTTTAGTAATTACCCATGATTAAATTTAAAGTTTAATTAAAATGTGTTTATTTGTTTATATATATATTTCAGTACATGTTTCCACTTAAATGCCATAAAATTTGTATAAAAGATAATTTGGAAAAAATGGAATGAAAGTTACATAATTTTTATTCTTGATCAAATCATAAATATTCAATATTCAAATTTGCCTATTAATTTATTGTTAATACTTTCAATCATGTTGGGGAGAAAATATCATTTGAAACCACCCACATATTATAAATATAATATGTTTATACTTCTACTTTACAGTGAGTAATGGGTTAAGATGTTCAGTAATACACAGATGAAGAGTAGTTTATTCTTTATAATTAAAATAGCAAAATAATGCTGAGCATTTCCAAGAGCTACACTACTCTCATAATCATAGCTGGGTTCAGTTGTAAAGTCTTTATAACTGAATCCAGCTAAGATTATGAGAGTAGTGTAAATCTTGAAAGGGCTCAGCATTATTTTGAAATATTTTCTCAGTTGCTGATATTTTGCAGTTACATGTGCAATTATTTAACCTGTATAAATAATCAATTTAACTGTAAAATCTTATACTTTCAATTGAAGTGTACAATGTTAATGAGTTAATCAATTGAACTATTAAAGAAGAACAATTTGGAACTGTATTTAAAATGTCTTTCTAGAAATGATTTGTCTCTTTTTTTTTCTCATATGTCATAGCATCAGTTGGGAAGCAAACCCACCACTTCAGGACAACCACCTGTAAAGCAGTAATCACTGACCTCTTGTCCACCAATGCTTGACAATGATTTGTCACTTTAAGGGTCATCTATTTGCAATTTGATAATATAAAAGAAAATAAGACAGCCAATGTAATTCAAACATTGTTTAATATATATATTAAACTATTCATATTTTCAGAGAAAAAGAAAAATTATTATTATTATTTTTATATGTTAAAGTTAAATATAATGTTAAGTATAGTTTATTATTATTGTATTAAAATGCAAACAACTTATGACTGATTTTGACTATCTAATTATTTGTAGAGAAGTCAATGCTAGAAAACAAAGAGAAAGTCTTTTGAAGTGTATGAATATATAGGAATAAAATTTTGATATGAAATATATTTAAACTCCCTGCTTAAAATAATATTTAAAAAAAAATTTTATTAGTAAAAATAATTGTTTTGAAGCTCAAAGTTTTATGAAAATTTGAATATTTTGAAGATATTCAAATTTGGATGAATGAAAGTGTTAATACTTATTAGCATTTTATTAATATATAATATATGAATTTTGTCTTTGCTTTATATTTAAAAAATAAGTATTAGTATGATATAATCATTATAAAAGTTCTTATAATATGAGTGTTTGAGATATAAGGGTTTCTTTTATATTAACATAAATGTGTGATCCTTCTCAGTCAGGTCAAAGCTCGCTTTGCCTCTACTTATATTTGTAATACGTTTGAATCTAATTTGAAATAATAACTTCCTTGGGCAGCATTTAGGTTAATATTTTTTATGTTCTCTTGATATTTAAGATTTATATTTAAACCATTCAGAATAATTTTATCATATTTAATAATGGATCATAATTGTTTGATAGAAATGTTTTGCTTGCATGATTAGTTAACTATTACTTGGGTCATGGACTTAGAATATGATCTCATTTAAGTGTCACATCTTTATTTTTATATCCACAACTACTGCTATCTCTAAATGCATGTGTCTGTTTTGTTTATTTGTGCATATGATATGCATGCAGAAACATATTTCCTTTTGCATCAAGATTTGAAATTTGTAGAATATTTAATAAGACAAAAATTTAAAAAATATAAATCTAATCCATCTAGATCTATTCCCATATAATAAATATTATCAGCAGTCAATGACTTTATATATGGGTAAACAGCTGATATATATTTAACTTTTTTAGATAATTAATTTAATATCTTAATATTTCTTTTGTTATTAATGATAATAAATATACATTTGATATTTAAGTCTGATAATTGGCGATTTTATTTATTTTCATTACCTCCTGGGCCTCAATTACTCACCTTTTTACTTAAATCCTTTGTTGAATGCTATTTTATTGTATTATATTATTGGATTTTTGGATTAGTGATATGTTTGGATTTTATATTAAATTACCTTGAAAAAATTCTTTTTATAAAAATAATTGTTTTGAATATTTTATAAATTTATTTTATTAATTATAAAAGATTTGATGAGTATTGTTGTGAAATAAGTTTAGAATTATGTAAATAGTTTTCATAAAGAGACTAATGGCCAAAAGACAATAAAATTTCATCTGAATTTCTAAAACAAATCAACTCAAAAAGATTTAGCATTCAAGTTAGTCACTGAATTTGGATAAAACATCTGAAACCATCTCTGAGAACAAAGTACAATATTGTTCAAACTATGAGATCATCTGTGACTTTTTATGGATATTAAAAAGAATAGAAAAGAAGAAGGATGATGATAAAGACTTGTAAAAAATCCATCACAGCAAGGAAAATCACAAATGGTATCTTCATTAAACTAGGCTTCAATATTTTTTTTTTTAAAGGCAGTGACCAATTAGGGAAGTAAATACCTCTCATATTTAGTTATGTGCAACTTTTTAATCCACTAGACTGTTAAATATGTTCATAAATAAGAATATAAATTAATTCAACACAACAATGAATCTACTAAAGGCATTCTTCTTTAAATATTTAATAAATTCACAACTCTCTTTGATGCTTTAAGGTCACTTAAACATAACGAATCACTGTCACAAACATACATGTGTATTTGTGTTGTGTTATAGAAAAATTAATTCTCTTTTTTTATTGGTATTATAAATAAAATAATAGAAAACTTTTTTTAAATGAAGTTTATATGAAAGAAGCTGTCGTATTTGCTTCAAAAACTTTTTATATTACTTCACTTTGTTTTTATTTTACATTTAAAATGTAAAATAATTAAATAACACATGTTTTTTAATATGTTTTCATTTTAATACTAAAACAATTACTCTAAAACTTTTTTATTGCATGTTGATATAAAATGAAAATGTGTAATAAATTTAAAAATTAGCATGTTTTTATATTATTTTTTCTAACTTTCAAATATGACTTCACTGGCTATATATATATGAATTTTAGTCAGTTATGATTTACAAAGTTTTTAAAATGGAATGGCATTATGTTGTTATTAAATCTTGTAATATTTTGATATCTTGTCTAATAGATTCAAATTTGAAATAAGTTTACTTTCACAAATGTCAATAAAAAATTAAAAAGATTGTACAATGCAACACAGTTTCCTTCCACATAAAAAAATATTTTAAATGTAAAAAAGTAATATTTAAATATAATTAATATAATTGAAGTTTGTATGTAATATAGAGGATTTGAACACAGACTTTCAACTTCCTTCACTATCCACTCTATGTCATACAATAGAAACACTTCACCATGCATATATGAAAAAGATAAATTATCTCCAATATATGTATTTCATGCTGAACCAGCCCTCATCAGTTGGTCAAAATTATCATTTCCACTATATATATATATATATATATAAAATCAGTTCTCAATTTATAATAAGATAGCAAATCTTCAAACTTTAATGGACAGACTTCAATCTATTTCACCCTCCAACTCTTCAATCATCCATACCATTGACATCATCAGATTTTCAATTGTATGGACGGCTAAAGAATTAGAGAGTGGAGTAGACTGAAACCTGTCCATTAAAGTATAAAGATTTTACATCTTAACATAAACTGAGCACTGATATATATATATATATATATATATATATATATATATGTGTGTGTGTGTGTGTGTTGGAGATGATAATCTGGATCAAATGATGAATGCTGGTTCAGCACAAAATATGCACTTTGGAGATCATTTATCTTTTTCACATGTGTGTGATCAAGTGTTTCAGTTGTATGAGATAGAGTGGATATAGAGTGGATAGATGAAGAGAGCTTGAAAGTTTATGTTTAAATCCCCTACATTAAATGTAAAAAATATAAATTAAATTATAGATGTTTGAATTGTCAATCATTAACTATTATCATAGGGTTTCAACCAATAATAGAGTGACTATAAAAGATTGTTTAATATTGGCAAATAAGATCTTTTACCTTGTTAGCATCATATTTTTAACACTATATAGAACAAAAACATCAACAGATGCTAACACAATATGGGAAGTGGTATCAGTTTTATAATCCTGTGAAATGAAATGTGTTATTTTTTTCTGTGCTATTAAACATAACTAAATCAAGCCAAAAAAATGTCTTCCTAATTTTATCATATATTGGTTTTCAGCTTGTATCAAAATTAAATCATTTCTATCATAATCACTATTTAAAATAATTTTAAATAGGTAAAAATAATATGAAAGTGTTTAAAATTTAAGATATTGATGTTATCTTGAAATATATATATATATATGTGTGTGTGTGTAAGCCTTCTTGAATCTTATGGCAAAATATTGTATTCTCACCATGTGGAGTTCATTGAAATAAATGAAATTATAATTGAAATGAAAAAATAAGCTTTTCAAATAAATAACAATGTATCTTTTATTTTGACAACAAAGCCCAAAATATGCAAAGTATTTCTAAAATTAATTGTCCTTATTTTCTGAATACATTTGAATATTTTTATAATCTGAATGCAGCTGCCATCTAAGTACAAAAATTGAAATATAGATTTTCTACCATTAAAAATAAATAAATAAATAAATGAGTTAAAATTGTTGTTAACAGTGTTTCCTGGGATAGAATCATAGTAAACAAAATAGTATAAATATTGCCTCTGTGTTATTCATGTGGATTGTAAATTCACTTTAAATAGTAAATTGAAATATTAATATTTGATTACAATAAATCCACAATTTTTCACATACTGTGACAGTTATAGTCTAAAGTTTTAATAACCTAGCTTTAATAAACTAGAAAGTAATTGAATGTAATTTGTCAATTGTTTGAATAAGCATCAAATAGGTATCTATCATTTATTTTATATATTATTATGATTGGATATTAAAAATCTTAAGGTTATCTAATAGAATGATTTTATTTTATAATATTTTAAGTGTGTGAAAATAGAAAGATAGGTTAGGTTAATTGATTTGTTATATGGTTAAGCATTTAATCTTATTATAATTAACTTAATTAATAGGAGTACATTGATATTAGTGAAATAGTATGTTAAGTTAGTAGTACTATTATTTTATTTAGTTGTAATTACAAATCAGTTATTGAATTATATATTTAGTTAAATATCAATGATATTACAAACTTGTATGGCATATTAAGATTATTATTTCATCCATCCATGAATTATTTTGTTTCAACAGAAATAAAAATAATGTTTGATTTTTGGAATACAATATTATTATAAACAGTATGTTTATTCATGATAAGGAATTTCTATAATAGGCATATATTGCTATTTATAAGATAGTGATATTGAGCTCTATTGCTTTATCTTTAGCTTATTGTCAATAATGCTTATATTTTAGGATAGCTTGAAGATATGTTTTATTTGTTTCTATCAGTTCTAAATGCTATTGGAATTTATGCCATTATAACAAAGATTCTCATTGTTTTATTGACTTAAATATTAGATTTTTATGCATTGATTGATATTCACTTTAGCTTAGTTTATTATTTCCATTCTATTACAAATGATGCTATAATTTATGGGCATTACTAAATTTAGGATTGTTTTTTTTTTTGACTCAGGATACAGTCTGACCCATAATTTTATTCTGTTATAAATAGCATTCAACTTCAGAGTATTTTTTATTCATTTGCAAATGATGATCAATAATTGGGCTATATTTTCATTTAGATTAAATTAATGTTTTAATTTTCCATGGTCATTATACTTATTCAGTTAAAAATGATTCCCAAACTTGTAAAGCATTAAAAGAAGAGCATACCCTCAAATTTATTCTGTAACAAATAGTGCCATAATTCACAGACATTATCAAACCAAGATAATTTTTTCATTGCCTGTATATTTATTTTGTTACATATATATATATATACA
Organism: Epiperipatus broadwayi; assembly: GCA_028023455.1. NCBI lineage: Eukaryota > Metazoa > Onychophora > Udeonychophora > Euonychophora > Peripatidae > Epiperipatus > Epiperipatus broadwayi. The sequence goes on from JAQFVV010000247.1 coordinate 1,533,294, forward strand.
CACACACTATACACACATACTTAGAGATAGCAATATTTTATAAATTTTCAAACTTGACAGATTATGTTGCTTTTGTGAATTCTATGTAATTTATTGGGTTAAACTTTTTAACACTATTGTAAGAAAGTGCTATTCAAGTGGATATTTTAATTTTTGTATTTTTTAAACCTGGATCATAAAGTCTTTTCCCCAATAGAACATATAAATCGTGGATGAGCAGCGTGGATTTATATTGTAAAGATCTGTCCCTATAGTAATTCTCTTATGAGTAATTCTGTAAAAAAGGATCTTCATATTCTGATAACAAAAAAAGTAATTTTGAGATGCCCTGTGGAAATGTTATTGCAAAATAGAAAAACAAGTTGAGTTGAGCTAAACAAGAGGCATTATGGGATTTTGAAATTATTGGTAGCAAATGAAAGATATTAATGAAGGCAATATTTAAGTTGACTTAAAAGACAGATAATAATAAAATTAAACAGATAAATGTTTTAACTTTAAAAAAAAAAATTGATTACCAAATCTTTAAATAAATATAACAAAATATATTCTAATCATCATCATTATCCGTGATTAATCGGTCATAGCAAAGAATTTTCCAATAATTTTCTAATATGCTATTTGCGTATCCTTTCTATAATGATTCATAAGCATTATGACATTTTCATCCTATTTTAAATTAGCCACAAATTCTATAATTTTTATTATTATTTATATCTATCTAATGAAAAGTTGTTTTTTTTTTTTGTATACAAGTTATTTTCTCTTGTCTTAAATCAATCATTCTAATTTTATTTCTGACAATATACTGATTTTCATAGTCATTGGAAATATAATAGCCTTTACGTCCATATTCATGAAGTTACCAATTAAACGTTTACTAATCCCTACTCAGAATAAATATTCAATGTAAAATAATTAAAAGTTCATAAAATTCACATGTATGCTAAACTGTGACATTAATTTAAATCCTCTCAAAATCAACTATTTTTCAATTTTTCCATTTAGACATGTGAATATTTTTTCTCTCTCTCCCTGCCTCCTTCCCTCTCTTTCTCTCTCTCCCTCCCTCTCTCTCCCTCCCTCCCTCTCCCTCCCTCCTCTCTCTCTCTCTCTCTCTCTATATATATATATATAGAGAGAGAGAGATTTACTATGTTACTGTCTTTTCCATAATTGCATTACCATATTTTTTTGGGTTAAATTTTTGTTGATATCTTAATGTATACTTTTTCCTAATTATCTCTTATCCTATGTGTGTATATATATGTTAAACACAAATATTATATAAAATAGGTTATGGCTTTAAATGTCCATGGAAAATCTTAGAAGTAAATAATGTGGATATATAAGATTACTATACATAATTTCCTAGTTGTTGAATTTGAAATTCTTGTACACAATTGCTAAAAACAATAACATACCTTGATTACAAACTTTTTAAAAATTAAACAATAGTCGTTCTAAATATAATATTAAGCTATTCAATTATCTTCCAATCCAAGTTTTGTTTCTTTTTCCCCCTTAAGCTTTGCTGCATTTATAATAATATTACTAGATCAAAGTTGTTAACATTCATTTGATTTAAAATATAGAAAATATAAATATAGAAATCACTCGAAGTATTTTATTGTGTAAATGCAAAATTTAGAGAATAGCTTTGACAAATAAAATTAAAAGTTATGAAAATAAATTCATATGATTATTATGAAGAAACAAAATTAAAAATGAAGACATTAAGTAACGAAAAGCAATATGTAAAGTAGTAATAGATGTTATAAAAAATAAACAATCTGATCTGGCAATGAAGTGAGTAAAAACAATAACAAAGAAAATAATAAAAAAGGACACTAAGACAGCATAGTCATAAAATCCCACAGAAATTTCAATGAAATGGTAAAAAGATTAAAATTTAGGTATCAAATAACAGGGAAAATATTTAATTTAGTACCTAATGGTACAATTATATGTTCAAAAACTAAAACTCTCTCAATCAAAGCCCAATCTATCTATTCCAATGTACTAATGTCACATGATTTTCTAAGTGACTAATCATTAAATTGTTTATTAACAAAATAAGTGATGACAATACTATTTGCATATCAATGATGATTTAGATCATGTGTGTCAAACTTGTAGCCCTCTAAAACTTTACTTCTTGTTTGGCTTTTTCATGATTTTTTTCCATCTGTAATAAGCATTCTTTTTGATATTATATTTAGGTAATTAAACTTACAAAGACATTTATAATATTTAAATACAAGTATAATACATATACATAAGCTAGATGTAATTAAAGGAGATTTGAACTCAGACTTTTAAGCTATTTTCAGTCATTCACTCCATCTTATACAATCAATACATATGACCACAAACGTGAAAAAGGTCATCTCCAATATTCATATTTTGGGCGGAACCAGCACTCATCATTGGTTTGGATCATTATCACTCACACATATATATATAACCTGTGCTCAGTTTATATTAAGACAGTAAATCTTTAAACATTAGTGGACATGCTTCAATATTCTCCACTCTCAAACTCTTTAGCCATTCATATTATTGAAAATCTGATAATGGTATGTTCAAAGCCCCTGTTTGCCACTTTTGTTGTCATACCCATGTTACCATAAGTCACTCTGACCTCTCATATGTATGGCCTTAAGACATTTAAATACACAGAAGATGGATGGGCAGAATATGCATCTGTAATATTTAAATACAAGTATAGTACATGTACTTAAGGTTGATGTAATTAGAAAGGATTCAACCCAAACTTTCAAGCTCCAATCATTCATTCTATCTTATACAATGGATACATATAAACACAAATATGACAAAGATAAATGATTTACAATATATGTATTTCATGCTGAACCAGCATTCATCAGTTGGTCTGGATCATCATCTCCCACACATATATATATAATCATTGCTCAGTTTATATTAAGATAACAAATCTTGAAACTTTCATGGACAGGCCTCAATCTTCACCACTCTTCAACTCTTTAGCAATTTATATCATTGAAAATCTTAATATAAACTGAGCACTGATTATATATAAGTGTGGGAGATGATGATCCTGACCATTTGATGAGTGCTGGCTCAGCACAAAACACATATATTGGAGATCATTTATCTTTTCCACATATATGTGATCATATGTATCAGCGGCGTAAGATGCATAGAATGATTGAATGAAGTTTGAATATTTGGGTTTAAATCCCCTCTGAGAATATTTATAATAGAAAAGTTTTAATTTAATGTAATATCTATTTATTAATACACTGAAATATTACTATAATATAAATTTATAACTGAAAATAATATTTTATTTTTATTGATACTTAGTATAAATTAATATGTCATGCTATGTTCCATAATATTAAAATAATTTATTTTATGCAACAGTAATTTATTTGTGTACAGTAGATATATATTGTAAACTCTGTGTTGTAATATATAATATATATATATATATACAAATCAATATATATATATATATATATATATATATCAAAATACAGTACAATTTACATAAATTAATTCTTTTAGAAGTACTTTCAACTATACACTTTGTAATCTTTATCAACTATATAACATTGAATAAGCAAAACGAGACAACCTTTAACAATACCCATAGTTCAATTCAGATTTCCCACAATTCTGTTATCTTAACATTTGATGACTGGCGATTCATTAACATTTGACGATTTCTTGAAATCAACATAGCCTCTTTTATTTTACGTTTATTAAGACAACATTCGATTTGAATAATTTTCATATTTTTATAATCAAATTTAAATCCATATTGACAAGATTTATTATGATCAAATATAACAGATGATGAAGGTTTATTTACATCTGTTCCAGATTGATTCTCTTTTGAATTCTATTATATAAAAGCATATGCTTTTATAAAATAGAATTCAAAAAGAGTATCAATCTGGAACAGATGTAAATAAACCTTCATCATATGCTTTTATATAATAGAATTCAAAAAGAGAATCAATCAGGAACAGATGTAAATAAACCTTCATCATCTGTTATATTTGATCATAATAAATCTTGTCAATATGGATTTAAATTTGATTATAAAAATATGAAAATTATTCAAATTGAATGTTGTCATAATAAACGTAAAATAAAAGAGGCTTTCAAGAAATCGTCAAATGTTAATGAATCGCCTGTCATCAAATGTTAAGATAACAGAATTGTGGGAAATCTAAATTGAACTATGGGTATTGTTAAAGGTTGTCTCATTTTGATTATTTAATGTTATATAGTTGATAAAGACTACAAAGTGTATAGTCAAAAGTATTTCTAAAAGAATATAATTTATGTAAATTGTACTGTATTTTGATATATATATTGATTTGTATATTACATATATTGTGAAACGAATACAGATATCAAACTTTATTATATATATATATATATATATATTGTGGCCATCTGAATGGGCACAAGGGTTTAAGATACTTTGTATCTTAAATAAATAGTTATATTATATTTTTAAAAAAATGAAATAGCCTTAGAATTTTAAATTTTTTTGCTGGAGATTGCTTAAAGCTTAGATATGGGTTGCTTATGCAGTTTACTGACCACTTTATAAGTATTTATTAGTATTATTGTGGTTAATGAGGTATTTAATGTAAGGAAGGGTGGTTGTTTATTAATGGAATTGATACATCTTGTTGGAAAGATACAAAGTTATCCTGTGTTAGTATAATATTATTTGAATGGTTTCAAAATACTTTATTCATTAATTCTTATCCTTTTGTCAACAGTTAATAGCAGTTTCAATTACATTTAGTTAAGATAGTTTAATATTTAGGTTGTAGTACATGTGTATGCATACATGACTCTGCATTATGTTTCATTTCATTTTCATCTTTTAATAACAGCAAACAATAGTACATTCACAATAAAAACATTTAAATTACAGTAATTATCTTAAATAGTTTAACAAATATATATTTCTTTCCAATGATTAATAGATAGTTAGATCAATGAATTATTTTATAAATTGAATAAATTATTAATCATTTTTATTTGATAGTTAATTAATATTCATTTTTCTTTCAAGTTTGTAAAAGCTATTTATTTTATTATTTGTATTTTTTTTCTTGTCTTCATTTAGTTTTAAAAATCAAAGTGATTTTTTTTTAAAAGATTTGTTTTTGCATATGTAATTAGTTAGTTAGCAAGATGTGTGGGAGTAACCTTGGGAAAGGCAAATGAACTTTGCTAAAGAGAGTTTTTAACAAAGATCTCCAGTAGAAAATTGGCTTTTTGTAATGTAATTGTAACCAGTAAACAGTGGTTCATGTATTGTAAAAATTAAAGCCAGTTGCTGAAGTCAAATTGACTTTGAAAAGACTTTAGAGTAAAAACTTCCAAAGGAGCTTCAGAACTTTATTATGGAAAAAATTAATTAAAAATGCAATTCTAAGGTTTTAAAAAGGTATGTCAGGTAGATTTACTCTCTTCGATTTAAACATTTCTGAATTAATTCCTTTATAACTATTACTCTTTTAAAAATGTGTGTTAATAACATCCAGTCCACATTATTTTACTTAATTGCCATTTTAAATAAGAATGGTTTACATAAATGTTATTGTTGTATCATTAAGCAACGTGTTTTTTATATATATATGAAAAATGCATGCAGAACTATACTACAGAATATATTCTAATTTCTCACTATTTTTCGCGTTGTTTTTTTTTTTGTGAAGATTATACATAGACTTAAGGATATGTCTATTTTGATAGATCATACTATGTTTAAGTTTATCATAAGGAGATAACAGTATTCATTTATTTGGTATTTCTGGAACTAATACATATTTTTAAATTGAGGAAATAAAATGTAAGCTACTTCTGTTTAAATTAAATAGAAGGACAGAAATGTGGGTAATTTTTGTTCTCTTCAATAAGGGCAGAATATAAAACAAAGCATTATTAATTATGGAATTACTAAAGACAATTTAAAATGTTAAATGCTATTCAGAAAATACTAAGGATAATTGCGTATTTAATCCAGAACTACAACGGAGAATTTGGTATATTTTCAGTATAATAAAGGAGAAATTAACTGCTTGTGTGTGATTTGGTACCTCAAATAGATATGCTATGAACACTGAAAGGTGCTGGGCATATTTAAGTTATGCTTTTTTTTAAGTTATACTGCAGAAGTGCATTTTAGTTTAAATTCAGTTTGGAATGTGTCCCATATTGTTTTGTAAACCTGGAACCGAGCTTTGCAAGTGAACTTTTATTTTAAGTTACAAAACTAATAACTTTTGTTTCTTTATTTTTTTTTATTGCTTGTCATAATTAATATATATAATAGGTAGACAGGCTTATTTATTATTATGTTCATTTATAATCTGTGTTATTTTGATATTCAAGACCGTCTCTGAAGCGTATCTGAATGAGGAGTACGCTGGTAAAAATTGATTGTATTCAAATAAGTTTTATTGTTCTTTTACGAAGTTAAAAGAAACAAGTATTTTTTTAAAAATATATTATTAGAGAGGTTTATATTTATTTTGCATACTTTATTGTCTCAAAGTGAGAATTATTTTTTTTTTTTTGAATCAACGAACGTATAATAGAAATAGTTTGTTAGATATGAAAGAAAGTTCGTTCGTAATAATTATAAATATTAAATTTTAAAAAGTAACCTAAAGTTTATTAAATTAAAAGTTATACCTTAATGCAATATTTAATTATCATGTTACCTGCTTAGTGTGTAATTTAGAGTTAATATTATATATACTTTTTATTCGCGGGTGTGTGTTTGTTTTGCACAATTATAATATTTGTTTGATAAAGTATAGTTTGTGAATAAATTTATGCATAAATTTCATACATTGTCATATTCTACTGAGTTGAATGGATTGGTATATTATCTGTATGTATTTATCTGCCAGCGTGTATTTATAATGTTCGATATTTAGAGAAGCTATGAGAATAGAAAGAAATCTTTGCATTATAATGTCTGTAGGAATAAAAGATCTTGCTTATTTAGTATATGTTAATAATTTTCCATGAGTAGAGCCTAGTTTATTTTATATGCATATGATTAATGATATTTTTTTGAAGTGATGTTCTTAGGGCCCTGGTGATGAGGAATTAAATCCCCACCAATAATGTATTTAGAAGTAAATGAGTTATTGTTGAAATATGATTAAATGATGTTTAGGAAGTTATGTGACGTTTTTCTTAGATTCTTGGTAATGAGGAATTGTAAAAGTGTTCAGTAAGAGTTATTTGCTCCTCATGTAGATTCCCCTTGTAACGTATAGTATATATAATCATAAAAATATAGCTTTGTGTTAATTAATATGTGGCTAGATAAATTGTTAGATTAACTCTTGATGTAGTATTAGTGTCATATTTTATTGATGAATTACGACATTGTTCGAAATAAAATAATTGTATGATATTTTCTTAATGAATGGAGAGTTTATAGAAAAGATTGTTTTACATTATTGCTGCTTGAACGTGCACACACACGCGTAATATAAATAATATCGCGTATATAAAGTATAGAATTATTGAAATTAAAATGAGAAATAAATGCTTTTGAAATATACTACATTCATTTAATAGAAGTATAAAGTATTAAGATTAAAACGGGAAATAAATATTTTAAAATACAGTGTATTTATTTAAATAAATGTTACAAATCATCAAATCATCAGAATAAACATGATTTTGTTGCTATAAATGAAAGGTATACGTAATTGAAAGTGATTATTAGTCAATTAGAGAAAGTTGCTTTGCTGAAAGCCAAATATAAGTAATTTGATTTATTTGGTTAATCAAGAGTAATATCCTCTCAAAAGTTTTTTTTTTTTGTGCTAATAATATAACATGTTATTTATTTATTGTCATATAGATGAAACATGTAGGCAAAGCCTGTGTTCGAAGTCAGGATATTTAAACTTTGTTATTAATTTGCTTTGATAGTAGGGATAATCCCAAACTGATGCTAAAAAAAAATTTATTTGATAATCTAAAAATATGTAAAACAAATAGTCCATTTGTAAATATTATGTTAAACCAAGTTTATTTGTTATAATAAATGATTTGTTTAGTTATTTAAAATCTTAAGAACTGTGTCTTGAGTTATTCTTGTGTACATTCATATTTCCATTTCCACATCTCCACATTTCATAAATCTATTATAAAACAGATATATTATTTTAGAGTTATAATATTAAATTTGCTAGTGTCTGACAATATTGTATTTCTTAATCCAAACATTATAAAGAGTATTTGCCACTTGATAAACGTATTAGAAAGGTTGCCAGGTCAGTATATTTGTGAGATGATGATATGAGATTAAAATACCCTATCTCTGTCATTATCTTATTATTGAAACACAGTAAAATATTTAGTCAATTTGTTTCATTATATTTTATCATACTTTATAATTATAACTTATGGGCCAATGTAGTTTATTTAATTCAACTGTGTTTGTTAAATTCCCTGAGATCTTATTGTTTATTTCTTGATTGGCATTAAAGTAGATGTTTAGATTATAATATGCCAAGTCATAGAATTGTTAAGAGTATAATTATAGCAAGCTGATATATGTTATACTTGGATGAAGGAAGAAATTAAGTTTAAAGTATATTTTAATAGACTGTACTAAGTAAACATTATGATTCTTTATCATACAATTAATTAACAAAGGAATTTACATTATATTGAATATTTTATAATATTTCTTCTTTTATTCATTTATTATCATATATCTTATGAACTGCCTATAGCCTCCCACTGAGCTGAGCTGAACATAAACTTAAATATAGAGTCTCAGTAATAATTTTATTATATCTTTTGTTATATTGTTCTATTCATTAATAGAACTGGCACCTGGGCATTTCGCTCATGTAATGTATATGAGCGGTGTTGGGAGTGTAGGTTATAATATATATATATATATATATATATTGTAATGGAATACGATACTATCAAATTTAATCATCAGTTAAACAAGCCTTCACAATGGCATATCATATAGATATAATGAAAAAAGAAGGCCCCAGACATTGGAAGGACATTTGTAATGAATTGTTTATAAGCCATAAATAAAAGATAATATGGCCTAAATTGTTGAGCAGCATTTATAGTAGAAAATACAATTTGAAACTCTATATGTAATCAACAATCATTAATTGAGTAAGTCTCATGATGATATAGCATTTATAATAGAATATGTCATCTCTTAAATTATTTAATTTATAAATTCAATCTATAAATTGCACTATTTATAATGGATAGTGTATGTTATAAATAAAAAAAAGATTTGTTTAAGATATATCTATGAGGCACCCATAAATTAACCAAGCTTCATAGTAACTTGCCAATTATAATAAACCGTATGTGCCATGCAAGAAGAAATAACATATCTTTCATCATTCAACTCAATATAAATATGATACATATAAGAAGTGTAATAACCTATATATAGCATGTTATACACATATTAAGAGAAAAGAAACTGCCTCAAAATGAATATACTAAAAATATATACTGTTACTACAGCTAACTATATAAAACAAACTTAATAGTATAGAGCATTGACTAGAATACATTACTGATTAGTCCTCAGGGTTAACTTAACTCACAATTAATTATATAACAAATATAATTTGGAACAAAAAGAATTTTATTGAATCCAAAATATATATATTCATAATTGAAATTACCAATAATTTAATATTTTCATTTCTGTCAGCTTGTGAAACTGATGCACTAAAAATAGAGAAAAAGAAAATTAATAAATCTCAAATAAAACTCAAAGTCATTCTTTTATATAAAATAAATGATATAGCTTTATTCCAAGATTGCAATCTTAGATTTATATAATAGCATAAATACACATACATATTTGGGAAACATAATAATAGATTTGTTTTTTAAATACTCAATTTTTTTATATGCAAATCAAGTACCAGGTTTAACAATAAGACTTATAATTGTAATTTATATTTACATAGGAATTGTATAAGCTGTTATAAAATTAAATAAATATACAAATAGATAAACAAATTGTAGATATCTAGTTAAACTAGTAATTTAGATCATAGATAGATTTCTTTAATACATTTTTTAAATAAATACTACTTTAAAGTAGAAAATAACTAAATGACTGAATTAAGGAAATATTAAATGGATTCAATGAATGGGCCAATTATTAGAATTCATTTATACACACATAAGTTATAAATTCAATGTCCACATAATAAACATTTAAAAATAACTAAGTGATTTACACCTCCATTGGAAAAGTTTTGGATGATCATAGCATATACATAACATGTGTGGATTATACCAACTGGCCATATGCTTATAAATTCAAACATTTACAATTACAACATATTGTTGATTGTTTTGTGACTGATTACAAATCATGATAGCACAAAACACAGACATTGTTACACTTTAAAGCACTAACATAATTGAGTGCATCCTGAAGGAATCACATCCTTCAAACAAACTTATTTTGATATTACATACTAAAAATATAAACAATCTCACCTACTATAGTGGAAAATTTAATTTTAATTAACCCTCAAGAGTGGTAGGCTTAAAAAGAATACTCCACAGAGCAACTAGTATAAATATATCAAAAAGCATGATGGCTTCCAAAATAACACCTACATTTGAGGCAAAATAGGATGCCTGGACCTTTGTCTCAGCGCATCAGGAAATTATATGGAGAGGCTTATTGAAAACAACAACAATAGGTATCTAGAAATATGTGGTTACAATCACTGAAAACATAAGCACTATTAACTCATGGACAATAGCAATACAGATGGGGAATTTATCCACTCCATCCAACACAATAATAATAACTATAATAAATAAGGCCTGACATACTAAGGCCATTCTACAACTAACAATATCAAGATAAAAACTTCACAATAGTTGACTAAAGTTATAACCATAATGTTAACCTCAATAAACAATAAGTAATGTCTGCACCAACAAATAAATTTAAAAGTCAACTGACTGAAATATAAATATAAATAATGACTAGCATATGAAATATTGGCACTAAGATATAACGCACACAAGTATGGAATATTAAATATTTTAACTTATGATAATTAGTGGACATGAATAAAATGCAACCAAATTGTGAGAATAATAATTGAAGAATTAAGATAATTATTAAATAATGAAATAATTTATTAATACAGTTCTATAAAATTTAGATATTAGATACAATTCGTATACCATTAGTATAATTACTGTTTTACAATTTAAATTAATACTTAATATTTATTATTTAATATATCTGTATGCAAACACGAATCAAATACAAATATATATTATATTATTTTATTATTTTATTATTATTATTATTATTATTATTATTATTATTATTATTATTATTATTATTATTATTATTATTATTATTATTATTATTATTATTATTATTATTATTATTATTATTATTATTATTATTATTATTATTATTATTATTATTATTATTATTTTATTATTATTATTATTATTATTATTATTATTATTATTATTATTATTATTATTATTATTATTATTATTATTATTATTATTATTATTATTATTATTATTATTATTATTATTATTATTATTATTATTATTATTATTATTATTATTATTATTATTATTATTACAACATATTCACATAATTTATGCTAAAAAATGTTTTTAAACTAACTAAACATATATATATATTAAAATCGACTTTCATTATTTTTAAGATTTTAACATTCAACAAAAATTTATTAGTTAGTTTCCAAATATCTCAGTCATATACTCTTTATAAAGTTATATTTAAATGTTATACAAAAAAATAGACAATAAAAAAAAAAATAAGATACATTTTATTTACCATCTAATTGCTTTAAGAGTCTCTTCATTTTTAAATCCACCAGTTATTCCAGGCATTTTTTTTTATTTTATTCATCCTAAAATAGTTCGAAGTGATGTTAAAATATGTACATATTATTAGTAAATTAATAGATTTGTTTCTACTCATTTCCTTGATATTCAATTATATATGCGTTTAAGGTGAATATTACTTTGGATCATTAAGAAATTTGGAAGTTATACTAGGATATATAAATACAATTATAAATAGCTATTTTTTAACTTATTTATGAATGCCAGTTTATGTTTAGGTTTTATGTTTCACAAGATTTCAATGGTGATAGACTAGCAAGAGGAAGAGGCAGATTGCCCCAAATGGTAAAGGTTGAGCTTAGCAAACCCTTTTTAGTACTGAACCTTAATTTAATAATTATTGTAATGAGATTTATAATAAGAATTTGGGGAAATGACCAATGAAAGTTAGGTCTTCTTTCTTCCTTTGTTTTTCTTAGGTCCTGGTTTCACTAGCAATTTCTTTTAGCCTATTATTATGATTCACGTGCAGATTTTAAGATCTCCAACACTGTTGATTAGTTTTAAAACATTTTTTAAAATAACACAACAAATAATGTCAATAATAATAAAAAATATTATATCATAAAAATTTATTTTAACAATCTATTAAATAAATAAACAAATAAATAACTATAACAATAATATAACATTTTAAAACAATTTTTTTAAAACAAAATACAATTAAATTACAACTGGCAATTTGAATATCATATTTAATAATTATTTATAAATACACACTCATAATTATATATATATATATTGCCATTATAATGATCTATCTCAAAACAAAGCATATCATAATAATAAATAGATGTAAACCAAATAATAATACAAACCTATTTATAACTCCTTAAGCAAAAACTAAATCAAAGAGATTTTTTTAACAAAAACTATTCTGGGTCTATAAAAGAAAAGAAAAGAAAGGATGGATTCTCCATCCTGTACAATATATCATCATCATCATCAACCATTCTCAATCCACTGCAGGATGAAGGTCTCTCCAAGTTCAATCCATCTTTTCCTATCTTTAGCTTCCCTTCTCCACATCACCCCAGCACACTTTCTTATTTCATCCATCCATCTCACATGTGGTCTCTTTCTGGGTCTTTTACAATCCTTTGGAATCCAGTTTAAAACTCCAATTGTCCATCTATGATCATCTCTTCTAGCAATATGTCCAGCCCAACTCCACTTCAGTCTTTTAATTTTTGCAATGAGGTCAGTAACACCTGTTTGTTCTCTTACCCATACATTGCATTTTTGATATCTTCTTGTTACTCCCAACATGCATCTCTCCATACTTCTTTGGGTGGTCTGAAGTCTCTGTATTGCTCTTCTATTAAGTGTACAAGTCTCAGATCCATAAGTAAAAACTGGAAAAACACATTTATTAAAAACCTTCCTTTTCAAACACAGAGGCATATTTCCTTTTAGTATCAAGTTATTTCTACCAAAAGCACTCCAACCAAGTTTAATTCTATGATTAATTTCAACCATTATGTTTCCATCAGTATTAATAATCTGACCAAGGTATTTGTAACTGTTAACTTGAGATCAATCTTTATTTTCATATTTTGAGAAAATCTATTAAACATTACTTTAGTCTTTTTAACATTTATCTTTAGTCCTACTTTCCTACTTTCATCTGATAACTCCTGCAACATTTTCTACAGCTTTAAAGCATTATTTGTAAAAACAACTACCTCATCTGCAAAATCTAAATGACTTAAATAATCTCCATTTACTTTCACTCCTTTAGCTTCCCATTTTAATCCACAAAATACTTCTTGCAGCACTGCTGAAAAAGTTTTGGAGATATGGATACACCCTTTTCAATGTTGATTTTCCTACTATCATTATGTAATCTAATTGTTGCTGTTGCAATTTTTATAAATATTCTTTAAAATATGACAATATCCTGGATCTACACCTTGATGATTCAATGCTTTAATCACTGAAGAAATGTTTATAGAATCAAATGCCTTTTCATAATCTACAAATCCTAAACATAATGGCAAGTCATAATCATTTGTCCTTTCTTACAGAGAAGATTATGGAGAAAAAAATAGAAAAAGAAGTGGGTTTTGTGGGTGGGGGGTGGATGAAATCAGCGGGAAAAAGAGAGAAAATCTTGGGACGTGGCGGGTGCCAAGAAAAGGCAAGTGGATGGGGAGGGTGGTGAGTGGTGGGGGGGGGAAGTATTTCAGTGGAGAGAATGATCTTTGGTTTGGGGAGGGTTTTCGGTGTGGGATTGGGTTGAGTGTAGTTTGTTGTGTTTTGGGGTTTTTGTGATGGTCGGGGTGGTGGGGGGGGGGGTTGGGTGGTGGGTGGGGGGGGGTGTCGAGTTGGTTTGTGGGGGGGGTTGGGTTTTTGTCTTTGGGAGTTTTTGGGGTGTGTAGTGGGTGTGTGGGGGGATTTTTGTTGGGGTGGTGTGTGTGTTTGTTGTGTTGTGGTCGGTGGTTGTTTGTTGGGTTTTTTTTGGGGGGGGGTTTTTTGTGGTGGGTTTTGGGGGGTTGTCGTGATTTATTAAATGATTGAGGATAATTATTTTCATGTTATGGTTTAATAAAAAAAAATATTGAAAAAATTTATGGTAAAAATAGATTATTTTATATAAAATGATAAAGAGTCTGTATATTGTTGTCTTTTAATGTTTTTGTTTATCTTGGAAAAAATTATCAAAAAAATCAATTTATATTTTTATAGTTGTTTTGGTATGGGTAAGTTCGGATAAAAGATATGAAGATTAAATCAAATTGATAAATATTTAAAAAAAATAAAAATTGATATAATATAAATTATGTAATAATGTTTATATTATATAATAATATATATATTAAATATATAAATAAAAAAAATTGATTATATGATGGATATGAAATATATATATATAATTATATAATATATGAATATATATATTAAAATATATATATATATATGAACTAACAAAAGAAAAAATAAAAACATAATAAAAGCACAGAATTACTTCTATAAAACTGCTTTAATATTTCAACCAGCAGACTGGTTTTCATCAGAAAGCAAAATGGCTACTTACAGAAATTAAGTGCTCAAATATTACAGACAGTTATGTATCATATAACAAAACCAATTCCTATAGGCTAAAAATCTTTAAAAACTTTGTATAAAAAATACTAAAAAAATTATTTCACAAAAAACTTATTTTAAAAAACTAAAATCATACATACATTATAATTATATATTAAAATATATCAAAAAACAAAAAAATATATTATTATATATGCACACGCTAAAAAACTGTATATATACATATTCTACTATATGTATTTTACTATATACATATATATCTTATGCACATATTACTTTTTATATATATTTATTTATTGACCTTCACCATCAAATTATTCTACTCCCCTTCATCATCCTTCTCAAGGATTTTTGGTTCCTCTATCCCTTCCATCTTGAAAATACCCTATCCATCTCTTTTCTCCACCTCTAGAATATTTTGTTCACTCCAATCCTCCATCTCTAAAGCTCCCTGCTCATTTAAAATATTCTGTTCAGTCTTTTCTCCTATATCTAAAATTATCCCTTCCTCACTGTTTTGTCCTGTCTTCTGTCTCCACAATAGCTTGTCTACACTTGGTTATTTGGAGATACTCTGCTGATGGTTCCAAATCTGGCTTTGCAGTACCCTGTTGTGGGGAATCATGAACAGTGAGGTTTGCAACCTCAAAGACTCTATCTTAGAATCCTCTTTGGAATTCCCCCTGGTTTTTTGTTTCTCTGTCATTAATTTACTTTCTTCATGTTACTGGATGTCACTCACCATTTCTGTAATTTCCTGTGTGGCTATTTTATGGTCCCATCTTGATTTGGCCTTCTCTGAAAGATTCTGTTCATCTATTTCTTCTACCCTTAAAACATCTTGTCCCTCTCTGTTTTTCCCATCCAAAGAATTGTGTTCAATTTTACCTTCCATCTCTACATTGTTTTGCTCACTTTCATCCTTCATTTCCACAATATTAGGTCTCATGCAACATCTATTTCTGATACATTTTCCACACCTCTCCTCCATTTTGAGTATCTTCTCTGTCTCTTGGTACATAGCTTGTCTGTTTTCTCTTCAAGATCTTCGGGTATACCACCCAGTATGATAGGATTTTCTTCTTTCATCTGAAAATTCAGCAGGTTCTTCTCTGGTTCTATTACAATGGGTCCCTCTTTTGCTCTATTGCCAAAAACATTGACTCCCTCTACAGCCTTGGAGATAATTTGAGGGATCATTTGATTTGCTATTATTCCTTTTAATGATTATAATCTCCAATGATCTAGTGAAACATATGTTTCCCTTTTGGGGTTCTCCTTTCCTTCCTTTGATTTGTCATTTCCTTGTTGATATGTAGTCCCTAAACCTTTCTTCCTCCTTTACCTTCTTCCATATATCCTTTAAAAACTCCTCTTCAATAACTCTCCTTCAGATCTAAAATTTCCCTTCAGTTTTTATCCTTCAAATCTAAAATTTACCTTTGGTAACCATCCTCCAAATATCAAATCTCTTGCTTTCCTCTATCTTCCTTATTTAATTTTCTCTGGTGGTCTGCAGCTTCTCTTCTCCCTTGCTAACCAGACCTTTCAGGAATCAATTCTGTTTCCAGAATCAAGCTCAAAGAGATTTCTTTTCATCTTCTCTTCTATGATATATACTGTATTGATACACACTGGCTATATTGTGGTTAAAATTTTAGTAACTTTTAAGAGACATTTTTTTAAAAAATGATTCCTCAATCTGGATATATGCTCTCTCCCTCTTGAAAATGGTTCATTCTAACTTCCCAGCCATAAGCCAACTACACCTTTTATCCTACTTTCTTCTATCCCTCATTCTTCTTCCCCTTTAACTAGGGCTACCTGCTTGGATTTAATTTAAAACAAAATTTAACACTAATTAATAATAATATAAAATAAATTCTAGCTGCTATGCCTCTTCATGTCTCCTCTGCTTTCTCCTTGGAGAAATTTGCAAATTCATGACTGTATTTTGATTGTCTATGCCAGGTTTAATTTTTATTTGGAGCACATATATATTTTTATTATCTTTGCTTTATACATTTCATTGCTCACATCCAATCCAAAATTTCAAATTTTAAAAGTGATGGGTCCCTTTTTGAACTTCTCTATCCCTGATGATGAAATTTATATGAGAGTGGCCTGTGATGTTATTCAAGTCACTCTCAGGAACCAGTCATCAGCAAGTAAAAGGATGATACATTATGAAATATACAATCTTATATATATATATATATATATATATATATATATATATATATATATATATATATATATATATATATATATATATATGGCTGCAGAAAGGAGTTTGCTATTAACTGAAAGGAGACTCTTTGATTCCTCTTGGAGGCCTTAAAAGAACCAAACAGGGCAAATTCCTACTGTACACTCCATATGTTCTTGTTGTTGCAGCTGTTATTACTATGAGTTTATTCATATAGTATACGAACATGGATGGGCTGCTCACCAACATGCATTAGCCAGTGTGGTGAGTTTATTGGCTTTTTACCTCTGAGTTTAAGATCAAGAAACACCATGGTCTTTCTTCTCAGTGCCTGATAAGGCAAAATGAATGTTTGTAAATGATAAATATTTTTCCAATACATATATACAATTATGACAGACAAAAATAAAGCATGGCCTTTATTCCCAGGAGGCTGTAAAGTCACCAACCAAGGCAGCAGTTGGTGGCCAAAGGCAAAGGGTGCTAAGAATCCCCTGATTGCGGACACAGGCTGCCATTGATGACAACTTTTTATTTAGGTACTTGCATATGCGCTTTGAAGATTTTAACTATAAATGTATGAATATTAACACTCAACCACATGATAAAATCTTTGGAAAAGATAGACCATCTTTTCCAAAAACTTTATCATGTGGTTGAGTGTTAGTATTCATTCATTTATAGTTAAAATCTTCGAAGCGCATGTGCAACAGCATAATGCTGTTTTAATTATTACAGTTTACAAACATCACGCTATATAAAAATGATTCATTTAGGTATTTACAACTGCAGATCACCTGCAAGTGAAGGAAGATTGCAAGAATTAGAAGAACTCTCTTATATTAAATGGGATATTATTGGACTTTGTGAAGTTAGAAGAAAAGGTGAAGAGACAATTGATTTAAAAAGTGGAAATATATTCTATTATAAAGGCACAAATATTGGAAATACAAGTGGAGTAGGATTCATTATAAATAAAAAGTGGAAGAACAATATTGTGGAGATTGATGGTGTATCAGACAAAGTGGCAAGATTAGTTATACAACTTAATAGCAGATACCAAATGCAGATATTTCAGGTTTATGCCCCAACAAGTTCTCATAGTGATGAAGTAGTAGAAGATTTTTATGTGGATGTACAAAAGGCTTTTGATCAGAGTAAACAACATTTTAAAATTGTTATGGGAGACTTTAATGCTAGAATTGGTAAACAAATGAAAGATGAAAGTGCTGTAGGTAATTTTGATTATGGTAATAGAAATGAGAGAGGACATAGACTTGTGGAGTTTTCAGAAAAAGAAAAACTTTATATTATGAATTCTTTTTTTGAGAAAAATGTTAAAAGGAAATGGACATGAAAGCATCCAAATGAAGGTACAGCAGAATTGGATTATATTTTGACTAACAGGAAATACATATTTCAAGATTGTAATGTTCTTAATAAATTTAACACAGGAAGTGATCATCGATTAGTAAGGTTAAGATACGTGTTAATCTAAAACTAAAAAGACAAAAATTGTTAAGAAAAACAATATTTACAGTTGATATTCCTAATCTTCAGAAACATTCTAATTTAAATTAGAACTTACAAATCGGTTTCAAGTATTAGTAGATTTTGAACATGATTCAGATTTGAATGAAATTAATATGAAAATAACTGATACATTTTTGAAAACTGTAACAAAGATAGCTGGTAAAAAAAAGGAGCAATTGACCAATAAAATTTCTACTGAGACTAGTGAATTTATGAAGAAAAGAAGAAATATGAAGATATACAAAAATGATGCATTAAAAAGAATTGAATATCTCAAATTTTGTAAAATGGTACGGAAAAGAATTGAAAATGACATAAGAAAGTATAACTGTGAACTAGCAAAAAAAGCTGTAGAAGAAAATAAAAGTCTTAAGAATGTAAAACAACATTTTGGTATTGGTAGGAAATTTATATCTGCAATAAGAAAAAAAGATGGAATTATTACTAAAAAGAGAGATGACATCATGAAATTGGTAGAAATTTTTTATCAAGAATTATATAGTAATAAAGAACAAGTACCTCCTATATCTATTACATCTTCTGAATTGCCCAGAATTTTAAATGAAGAAGTGAGAAATGCAATTAAATGTATGAAGAAAGGAAAGGCTCCAGGTAATGGTGGAATTATAATTGATATATTAAAAGAAACAGGTGAAGAAACAGAAAATTTTTTAACAAAGTTATATACCAAATGTCTAAATGATAAAGATGTACCAGATGATTGAAAGAATGCAGTAATAATATTAATATTTAAAAAAGGTGATAAAGAAGATATTAGAAATTACAGACCTATCAGCCTTTTATCAGTTTTATTTTACCAAGATAAATTACAACTCGTCTACAGAGAACATTGGATTTCCACCAACCAAGAGAACAAGCTGGATTTAAAAGTGGTTTTAGTACAGTAGATCATATTCAGGTACTGAGAGAAGTTATAGAAAGGACAAATGAATATGAGTTGTCATTATGTTTTGGATTTGTAGATTATGAAAACACATTTGATTCTATAAACATTTCTTCAGTGATTAAAGCATTGGATCATCAAGGTATAGATCCAGGATATTGTCATATTTTAAAGAATATTTATAAAAATGAAACAGCAACAATTAGATTATATAACACCCTGGGAAAGCCAACATTGAGAAAGGTGTAAGACAAGGTGACTCCATATCTCCAAAACTTTTTACAGCAGCGCTGCAAGAAGTATTTTGTGGATTAAAATGGGAAACTAAAGGAGTGAAAGTAAATGGAGATTATTTAAATTATTTAGATTTCACAGAGGATGTAGTTGTTTTTGCAAATAATGCTTCAGAGCTGCAGGAAATGTTGCAGGATTTATCAGATGAAAGTAGGAAAGTAGGACTAAAGATAAATGTTAAAAAGACTAAAGTAATGTTTAATCGATTTGCTCAAAATATGAAAATAAAGATTGATTATGATGAATTAGAAGAAGTTAACAGTTATAAATACCTTGGTCAGATTATTAATACAGATGGAAACATAATGGAGGATATTAATCATAGAATTAAGCTTGTTTGGAGTGCTTCTGGTAGAAATAACTTGATACTAAAAGGAAATATGCCTTTGTGTTTGAAAAGGAAGGTTTTTAACAAATGTGTTTTACCAGTTTTTACTTATGGATCTAAGACTTGGACACTCAATAGAAGGGCAATACAGAGACTTCAGATCACTCAAAGAAGTATGGAGAGATGTATGTTGGGAGTAATAAGAAGAGATTGAAAAGCAATGTATGGGTAAGGGAACAAACAGGTGTTACTGACCTCATTGAAAAAATTAAAAGATTCAAGTGGAGTTGGCCTGGATATATTGCTAGAAGAGATGATAATAGATGGACAATTGAAATTTTATACTGGATTCCAAGAGATTGTAAAAGACCCAGAAAGAGACCACATGTGAAATGGATGGATGAAATAAGAAAGTGTACAGGGGTGATGTGGAGAAGAGAAGCTAAAGATTGGAAAGATAGATTAAACTTGGAGAGACCTTCATCCTGCAGTGGACTGATAATGGTTGATAATGATGATGATATATATATATATGGAAAACAAAAAAACACAAGTCAAAACTTGCTAACACTTGTATTTATAACAATAGATGGTGTTCTACCAAAAACACCATCAAGCATAGTTTTTTGTTTACATAAACGTCAGAGCAATTGTTTACATAAACGTCAGAGCAAGCATTCACTATCTCTAACTTTAATTTTCACCTTCAGATCATGATTTCAAGCTATTTGCTATCATCAGTGAAGGACAGGAATAAGAAAATAGATCTAAACACAAACTCTGAGCATTTATGAAACAGTTTCTATTCAGCTTGCAAGCATGAATCTTTTAGACACGTAATGTCTTCAAACTCAACATAGCAAACCAGATCGCTACATGGGTCTGATCTCAGTTCAGCATCACCACATAGTAGAAGCCTCTGCAATATATACCATTGCAAGAAAGACCTCAAAGGTACATTTATGAAAAACAAAAAAACACAAGTCAAAACTTGCTAACCCTTGTATTTATGACAATAGATGGTGGTTGTGTAAACAAAAAACTACGCTTGATGGTGTTTTTGGTAGAACACCATCTATTGTCATAAATACAAGCATTAGCGAGTTTTGACTTGTGTTTTTTTGTTTTTCATAAATGTACCTTTGAGGTCTCTCTTGCAATGATATATATTGCAGAGGCTTCTACTATGTGGTGATGCTGAACTGAGATCAGACCCATGTAGCTATCTGGCTTGCTATGCTGAGTTTGAAGACATTACGTGTCTAAAAGATTCACACTTGCTAGCTGAATAGAAACTGTTTCATAAATGCTCAGAGTTTGTGTTTAGATCTATTTTCTTATTCCTGTCCTTCACTGACGATAGAAAATAGCTTGAAATCATGATCTGAAGATGGAAATTAAAGTTAGAAATAGTGAATGCTTGCTCTGACATTTATGTAAACAAAAAACTACGCTTGACGGTGTTTTTGGTAGAGCAGCATCTATTGTCATTTATATATAGTATACAACCCATATTTTAAGTTAATATGCACTACAGGAAGCATAAATACTGCACATTTTGCATAGACTATGCTATGTTCATATGTAATCCAAATAGTTGCATGATAATCAGAAAGGTTTTAAAAAAAAATGTTGAAGTCTCATGTATATAATTAAAAACAAAAAATTTACATATATATATAAATCAAAATTATCTACGATCTCAGGGAGTGTAGGCATATAATTCGATAATGACATGTTGCAGAGCCATACTCAGAAAAAAAAATTTTACTTATATAAACTAACTAAAGGAATTATCTGTGGATCTCAGGAAAATATAAGCATATAATTTATTTATTGAGCCTCCATGTTATGGCACCATAATCAGGCAAAAAAATCTATGTAATGGTCAGATTTGTACATTCATGAAACAAATTCCAGAATCCAGGTAAAATACACCAAAGCTGAATGAAATGGATGATCAGATCTTGAATCCAATCAAGTTTCAACTCATTTACTCATACTCCATGATTTAACACATTATGAATGACATTTCTGAGGTTACACATGGGTCTCAATTTCTTCTGTGAGACAGATCCAAATAGGGAGAGACATGAGACTCTGAAACAGACTACACAAAGACTAACTAGAGGTTCTAAAGAGGCTAATACATGCCAATGGTTAACTAAAGTAAAGTATTACTATTAATTAACTATAACATATATTCAACAGATATAAATACTAATGGACTTGGAATTTGGATTGTGAGCAAAAGATATGAAACGATGTCAAATTTAAATAGGTTTATTAATAAAATAAAATTTTAAAATAAAATGAAAACAATTAGTTTTACATTAAACATGTAGGTTAAACACATGCAGACATTACATAATTGATGAGATTAACATTATAGTGATCTCATCTTAACATATTTAAATGTGTGTCTGTGTGGTTAATAAAGTTATGCCTACTTCATTTAATTAATATGCCAATTCGATTCATATATTTGGTTTGCCAGTTTTACAAGTGCAAATTCTAGCCTAAGATAGATTATCAAAGACAGTGCTAAGATGGCTGCTGTTTATATATATTAATGTTGAGCATCTAATTAAGCTCAAGGAAATTACAGAATCAGTATAATAACCAAAGATTTGAATTTCAGACAAATGCTGAACTGTTATTAAACATGGGGAAAGAACTAGTTACATTATATTCACATATGCTATGGCACTGACTAAAATATTAGGAATATGTTCATGGTGCAGGTGGATAATTATTCACAGGATTTCATGTCATAATGGGTGGTACCCCTAGGAACATATGGCTTGCTACAATTAATATATGAACATATTATTTTAGGAAATCAGATAGATTTTATAAAAAAATGTTTTGATCCTTGTGTTCCACTTCTAATAAAAATAGCTATACCTGAACTAAGTGATGAGAACAGCCTGACAAAAAAAAAAGATGTAGCAAGATTTAAATGTACAAATGTAGTTTGTGAAGACACACCTGCAATGCATAAGTAAAATACAAATGAATATATCTAAATTAAATGCACCCAAAAACAGATCAGTTCTTAAAATAGCATCATAATCATGCTAACTTAACAGACTAGACTTCATTATTAATCTCATTTAGAATACTAAATCTGCATCTTTAATCACTATTAAGGAGGAGCAAGTATCTTTAAGGATAATTAATAAGACAAAACTCTCATTACAGTCATGCTTACAGACTACTTGGAAAAATGAAAAACACATTTAGACTATGTCTTGTATTAAATAGACAGTATTTTGAAGGAAATTAAATTTATTACACTTAAAGATAAATAAACAATTTTTTATTATAAAACTCGTTACTTTTGGGTAGCCCTCCCCCCTATATATGTATGTAAAAATAAATTTAATTATCTATTTTTAAATTTTAAATTTATTTTTATACTCCCTAGACAAGATTTTCATTCCCTTGAGAAAAGTGTAGCTTCCAGTTAGAGAAGCTTTGGTTTACAACTTTACCAACATTCTTCTATTTTTTTTTCTCATGTGTCATAGCATCAGCTGGGAAGCAAACACCACCAACCCAGGACAACCACTTGTAAAGCAGCTGTCACTGATTTCTCAACCACCAATGCTTGACATTTTCCTATTTTTTATTAGCTTTTTTGAAAAATCTGTAGAAAATTCCTTTTTTCTGGTACATTTTATTCTTCATAGATTTAATTGCATATTTCAATTCTTCTTCCCTGTATGGTTTCGTGGAGTGGACAAGTGATAGACTTTGTTTCACGTCCATGAATCATTTCTAATGGTTGAACATTTTATGAACTTCTGAGAAATAAACCATTTGATTATTTACTGCCTTTTTATTTAAAATATTTGAAATTTCAAAAGGTGTTGTGATTATAAGAGGCTTCTTTGTTTTTATTATTACTAGCAGCTCTGTTTTTATTGCTGTTTTTATTGCTCTTTTTATAGCATTTCTAGTTGAGATAATGCAAAGGTATTAAAAAAATTCATAATTTTTTTCCAATAACACATAAAGACTGCAATGAATTTAATTGATTAATGATTTTTTTCAAGATTATGAAAATGGATTCTCAATATCCAAAGTTATAATTTATCATGATCTACCATCTGGTGGCAATTTGTGAAATCAGATTGCAATATTTGTCAATACTATTGTTTTTGGAAAAGACTATCAATTTGTTCCATTAGTATAAGTTTCGTGCAATTTGGATTAGATAATAATAAAAAAATTTATTTTTTGATAGAAATAATGGCTTTATTTAATAAAAATTTTAACATTTGGTATTTTTTATTACATGTTATTATATTAAATTTTATATTAAAACAGAACCCATAATCAATGATTTTGATAATTATATTGAAGCATCATTATGATGCAATGTTATAAGATTACATAAATTATCTAAAAAAATATAAGCTTAAACAAATCTTTTGATGCATCGCATATATGAGAATATCTCCACCTTATCTATTTTAGTTTTATCTATTCTCAGCTTAAATTCCAAATTCTTATTGAGAAAGGCAAAATCTAGAAAGTGCTTGCATATGGGGATTAAATTTATTTATGACAATTGATAATATTAGAATAGAAAAATAAAAAAAATGTTACTATCTTATTGTAGAAAGCTGAAAGAGTTGAGTAATGTTGTATTGAAAGTTCATATATGATAAAAAAAAAAAATTTCTGAAAACAGATTTTATCATTTAAAGAAATCACTATCAACAGTTGATCATTATTAGTTGCAGTTGGACATTATTTTCCATCATTTCTTAATCAAAATTATGCTGTTACCTCATATTCTGGATTCATTATAAAGCAATATTTCCAATGCCAGATTGTTTACATCTTTACCATTTCCTTTTTTTTTTTTACTAAGCTAAATATTTTCCATGTGTTTTAAAAACTTTTTTAATTTCACCTTATTTTAATATGTTTTGTTAATAAGAAACTTAGTAATCATTATATACTGAAGTGAGGTGCACTTCAAAAGCAATTTTATTTGTTGTATTTAAAATAATCTACTAGAATGCAGAATTAATGTCTGCAAGATATTTTTTAACAATGATCATTATGGGAACAAGATTATGATCAGCATCAATCAAATTTGTATTTTATAACATATTAAAATATCACATGATCACTATTTCTTATGCTAGCATATAACTGTTATTAAAACAGGCAAAACTCTCCATACAGTAGTAGGTGCAGTGCTCTCAGATCCAAAGCTTCTCACTGACGAAGGCCACAAGCCAGAAACTAGTATGGGGATATTGGATTAGTAGGCACTAGATAGGGATTTTATGCACTAGCCTTCTGGCATCCATTGATTATTCTGGTTGGCACTGAGTGGCACTAGTGTATGGAGAGTTTTGCCTGTTTTAATATTAAAATATAATGTAAAACATAGACTTGAGTAAGGAGGTTTCTTTATATATTTATATGAGTTTGTAACTAATGAGACTTTTTATAAACTTCTAAATATTATCAATATTTTAATGCTTTGTTAGTGAAAAACTAGATAATTATTATAAGCTAAAATGATGGAAATTTTGAGGCCATTTTCTTTATTGACAATACATATATTAATTAATCTACTACAATACAGGTTTAGATTTTATGTCTGAAAATAAAGTCTAAAAGGATTAAAGTTGTTTCTGAAAATAGTTAGCCATTGAGATGCATCTTAATGATGTAGAGGAATCAGTAAAGTTTATGATGTAGTTTTAATTAATGAAATGTTACAAAGTAACACTCAGGTGAAAGATTTATAACAAATTAACAGAATAATTTATAGTGTAATTTGGCGTAAAAATGTCTTTCCTTGACTTGAATATCAACAAGTAACAAATTGTACAATTAAATGAAATTGTGATTACTTCAAATGTTGGGGGGGGGGGGAGATTATACAAAGCAGAAATAAAAGGTTTTTCACTGGTAAATTAAGGGTTATGTAATATAAATATTTCTTTGCAAAGCTATATAAGTTCTATTTAAAAAAATGCTGCATTTGTAAAAAGTCGTATATTATGGAATATTAAGAAGTTATGTTGAAAAAAAATAAAGATTATTCAAAACTGAATTAAAACGCTGAAAACTAAACAAATATAGACATAGTTAAACAGTTCTAAAAAGATAAATAACGTTGGATTTTTAATGATGTGCAGCAAAAACTAATATGAATGTTAATGACTTTCTAATTTATGGATTTTTTTTTCGTCTGTGTGGATAGTCATAGAAACAAGTAGATGAAAGTCAACCTAAGAACACTGGTGAGTATTCTGTAGGTAATGGTTTACTTTCTTTATAAACGCATATGGCAAATGAAATAAAGAGCACTTGGAATGCTGCTAAAGGATAATAATTAACATTGCTAAAGCAACAGTAAAAAGTCAATAATATTTTTGATTTTTTACCAAACCACTCAAATAGCACAATTAATAGAAATTTAACTGATGTCAAAACAAATAATTTATTGATTTGAACAATGAAATTTAATATAATTATTATATAAAGAAATGAATGTATATTAAAACTTTCATTAAATTAAATAACTTAGATAAAAAGATAATTAGTCAATTCAGTGTTATAAAGAATATTAATCTGTTACAATCATCCCAGTTTTCTCCATTTTAATAGTCACCTATTTGAAGTGGCACATTTACTATATATTGTTAAAAGATTTGGGGTATTCACATCAAGTGCAAGCCACATATAATAATAAAAACTGAAAGATTATATGAAAAATATTACAAAACATAATATTTTTTTTTAGTTATCAAAAGATCCAAGTTTGATTAATCATGGGGTTCTCTAATTTTATAAACTTAAGAATATCATTGCTAAGTAGAAAATAGTTCACTTAGCAAAGATAATGGGAGATGGAAATAGTTTTTGATGCTCTTTTTTATGTGAATAGAAATATGTTAAAATTAGTAATAAATATATATTTAATTCCATACAGGATTACCTGGTGATAAATACTAATAACAATAATTTTAGAAATTTGTAAGTCAATGGACTCTTGCTGTTGATATTGTTTAAACTATTATGTGATAGAATATTCAAATATTACAAATTTAGAAGACTAAACTAATTAAATGATGCACAGCGAATGAAAAAAAGCAGTTGCCATCTTGTTTGAGTTATCAATTGATGATAATCATTGTCACTGAATCAAACAATTATGGAGAAAAAAATTGTATCTGTCTTACAGAAGACAAACATTAGTGAATATTTTGACAATACTTAAAATTATGCCTAAACTACATATATCTCAGATATAATAACTTCTCTTAATCAAAGTTACACAAGGTAATCAAAACCTTTCAAAATTATCTCTGCCTTCACAAATGGCATTAAAATTTCATTCATCTAAGACTTTTCTAAAATAACAAGCAGTTTTTTATAATATCCAGTGTACAATTTGAAAAAAATAAATGACTTCCCATATAATTTAAATGAAATTATAAGACACTTATACAGTCATATCTTAAATTCTCAGGAAAATATGATGGTCTAATGCACTTTCTAAAACACATTCAATGTAGCATATGCATAATTATGTTATATGTTGTCAATAATTAAACAATATATATAATCAATAAAATATAATATAAATCTTTATTATATTATAACAACAATTTATAAATACATCAACATAATAATTATATATATAAAAGCCTTTTTCGGTAATTCTAAATTTTTACCCTTTTCAATATCTCTTACTAATACCAACATGTATTTTACATACATAGCGACATCTACCGACATTTCCTATAATTCATTATTTCTATCAAAAAGAATGGAAAGTAATATAAAAGGAGATATATAAATAAATTGATAGAAATAATGAATTATAGGAAATGTCGGTAGATATTGCCATGTATGTAAAATACATGTTGGTATTAGTAAGAGATATTGATAAGGGTAAAAATGTAGAATTACCGAAAAAGACTTTTATATATATAATTATTATATTGATGTATTTATAAGTTGTTGTTATAATATAATAAAGATTTATATTATATTTTATTGATTATAAGATAAACAACATAAAGGAGTTTATTCGGTAGATTTAAACAAAATATATAATATTTTTATTTTTCCAAATTTGAAATTCTTATAATTATGATTTTAGCATTAATAAACATATAAATATTTTTTTCTACAAGTGTTAATATAATTATTGTTTCTTATTGCATTAATTTATAATACAGCTATTTACTTTTCTAAAAAGAGTAGTAACCTACTATAAATAAAATACAAGATTCATAATAAATCTTTTTAAGCATCAGACACTATCATCTTTCGTCTCCAGGAATCATAAAATGTGAAGTAAACATTATGTTGTTCTTGCCATTATGCCTTGCTTTCATGTACATATGTAATATATGTTGTAACAGGAACTACTCTACCCATCGCTACTGATTTCCACTCTATAACTCAGCCAACAGAGTGAAGTAATTAATTTCACTAATTATTATTATTAAAAAGGGGATTACATTGATAGCTATCACTTATATTTCCTAATCCCCTTATTTAGATAACAATCTCAACCAGGATCAGCCAAGTTTAGCCAAAATAGAGCATTTTATAAAACCCAAAAGCTTTAAGTATCATTTTCCTAGAATAATGCCTTACAAAACCCTTATTGAAAGACATACTCAACATTCCCTTAGAGGTTATCTCATATGCTGGCTCTTTTACTCTACTTCTCAAGGTGAATAGCCTATCTTACAATAAATATGCATATAATTCATCAACTGTGCAGTGAGATGAGTGAAATATTGAACACCAGTTCTTGATCAAATACAACAAAAATTTATTTTCTTAATTTTAATTAGAAATATTAAGATAAACAAACAACAACAACAACAACAATAATAATAATAATAATAATAATAATAATAATAATAATGATGATGATGATGATGATGATGATGATGATAATAATAATAATAAACTATCACTCAAGAAGTAAAAAAAAAACTAATCTATAACACATTAATGCATAATAAGAAAGCATCCCCTCCCTTGCCTCTTTTCTTCTATTAGTTTCTTGCGGTATGCACTCATATCACAACTTTGTGGGCATATAACACACACATATAAAATAATAAATGCATAAAAAATAGATATATAATGCCTATGCTGATCAATGATATTACACCAGAGGAATATTTCAATTCATATTTTCTACATATTAACAAATAAATACAAAAAAAATTATATACATCTTTATCTAACTCTCTACACACACACACACATTTGTATATGTATAATTTAATTTTGCTAAGTCATTAGTTTCTTATATATATATCTTTATTTAATTATTTACACATATATACATTTGTATATATTGGACAAAATGTTAATTTCTGAAATCAATGTATTTCAAAAATGAAACATAAAAAAAAAACAATAATAATAAATTTAAATGTTCTTCTTTTACTTATAACAATCGAATTGTACACACTTCATTTCTACTGTCTAAATATTTCAAAGACTGATCTGCATTACTTACTTATAGGAAACATTATATAATGCTGATTACTATGATGACCATTTCCTCTTGTTCTCAGCTAAAATGAAATTTCCCTGGCTTGCTCTCACTTACAAAGCTCTATTGAAATGTGTGGTAATAGAGAGGAGAAACAGAACATTTTAATTCAGCTTTTTTTCTTGATAGACAGGGTTTCAGCATATTAGTATATTAGACATGGTGATTATTTGAAGATTAGATCTAGTGCACTTGATAAACTTCTACTTCATTTTGTTCAGTTTACTAAACTCTTCTGGTTGCACTAACATCTTTTGTTAAGTCTATCAAAAATAAATTCCAAGAGTTATTCAAGAATTGTTTTTTTTCTCTATACTATAATGTAATCGCCAACTGCTCGCTAACCCTGATGACTAACTTTCTCTGCTGTCTCTGATTTTCCATCGCTCTTTGATTACTAACTGCTCTCTGACTGCCAACTGTTTTCTGACTGACCACTACTCTCTTCAATTTTTAAATTATATTTATACTTTTGCATTTTATGAGTCAACTAACACTTGAATACAGTGCTAGCTGACCAAAATTTGTGGTGAGGGTTTGATCGTCAGTCACAATCACAATGTTTATATTCAAGATTATACATACATTATTTCATCTTTTGGGATTATAAATACATTTATTTTATATTATTACAATCTCTTTTTTATCAAAGAATAATAAATATATATATATATATATATATATGCTCTAGACCTAAATTTCTTGGTTATTATTAACAATAGTCTTCCTGTTACTATTATTTTTCCATTTTTTGTTTTCTAATTCACTTTTGTTTTGCCTGAAAAAGTTAAAACACATCTTAAACATAATATGTATCATCATTACTGCATAATATCTGGATATAAATAGTGTATATACAGGTTACTGATGATACTCAGGGTCTTAATTATAAAATAAAAAATAATTTAAAAAGATAGCATTCTTATTGTATTGCTTTAATTTAATCTTTATTAAAAAGCCACACTTTCATATGCATTTTTAATAATTCATTATTTATATATGATAGTTTTGACTGATTGATAGTCTTCTTCAGATATTTGAAATATTTTTCATCTACCTGTTTCAAACACAGTGACATGTTAAATAAATTATTATGAAAATGCTTAAGAGAAATATGTTTTTTTTTTTATTTTTTAAAGCAATAGTTTAACAAGCTCTATAATATTGTCCAGACAAATCACATGGCTCCAGTAATAATTAAACTAATTTTTTCACTAAGAAAACTAACTAGAACAGGAATTATTATAGCAAAATGACTGTTCATTAATAATAATAGAAGAGTTATATGTAATTCTTGAAAAAACAATATGCTGATTTCTAGTTTGCTAATGGAATATCTGAAATGAAATGTAACTCTATTAGTAATTATTTTAAAATTTAGCCATATATTTAACAAAAAATGAATATATAATGAAATAATAAAAGCATAAGTTAATTTAGCATCTTATTTTACTTATTTCAGTGTTTGTAAAGCCTTGTATAATTGGATACAGTGATAAATGACAAACTCAGGTCCTAATGATTTTTCAATCTAGATCAATATAGCACTTCTAGTGCTCCAATACCAGATGATCTCAACAAATTTGTTGATTATTATTTTAGAGGTTATAAAATAATGAATTTAAGATTTTTTTTTTTTTTCAAAATCTAATCAATTATGTTTGCATAAAGGGTTGGTTTAGCACTTAATATCATTTATCAATCAAAACAAATTGCAAGTAGAACTAACTTCCAAACTTTGTGATTTAAGACCCTTCATCATTACCTCAAATATGATAGATTTTTATTGAAAATGTTAAAAAAGCTGATGCCTTCAAATTCTCTTCTACCTATTATAATTTTCAATGAAACTGCAGTGCAGACTATTATGTTAATCCAGAAGCCATTTCTAAATGCATTGTAATTAAGTTTTACAGATTATGACCTTAGTAAAGTGGAATTTCTGTCTGCATTTGGATTTTATAGCTGTGATCATATTCCTTTACTGTGATATTTACAATAAAAAAACTTATTTATATATAAAAATTATATGATATTATCACTTTATTATGGAGAAGGAAAGGAATCTTCTAAAGATAATCAATTGTATTATAACTTGTGATTGTAACGTTTATT